>CM023863.1:31889793-32197293 GCA_013389735.1 Phaseolus lunatus
CGTACCACAAGACACGGAGATGAGGTATGAACTAATTGAAATTTTTTTCCCTAGCATTAGTCCATATGGCTAGGTGATTTTGATCATATTTCGAAAGCCACCAAATCGTGGTCAGAATGAATTGTTCGATTTCAAAAATTCTCCAAAAACTAGAGTTTTTCGAGAGAATGGTTGCATGGTCTATTTGAGTTGTTAGAATTTGGTGGTCACAGATACAAGCTAAGAGGACCAATCAAAGCATAATATTTGACATATTTTGCATCATAACTTCTAGATAAGACAACTTGAGCAGTCCATGTTTTGATGTTGCACATAGATGGATCCTCCAATTAGAAGGGGAGCGGAGTTAGGATTTTGATGGAATGACCAAATAACTTGAAAGTTGAACAAACTCTACGCTTTGATTTCAAGATGTTGAACAACCAGACTGAGTACTTTTAGGTTGGGCTCACTTCCTATGTGGAGGCCCATTCCAATATTAACCTTTAGGGTTTTTTCGAGCAGAGAGACAGCCGTCAACAGAAACAAAGAGAGAAAAGAAAAGGAAAAAAGAGTAAAGATAGAAAGTTTCGCTCAAAAACTTCCGGTCATCGCCGACACTTTGTTCACCGTTGGATCAGGCTGAAATTTTATCAGCAGGTTCACAGGTTGTGGTACTTCAAACTGACCATTTGGATCTTTGAGAAGTGAGAAATTCGTCTCACACTGTAGCAGCGTTTTTAGCGTTTTCTTGAGGACGAAAATTTTCGGATTGCCACTGTTGCTTCATCCACCATTAGATCGAGCTGAAATTTTGTCAGTAGGTTCATACCTCATGGTGCTTCAATTGGACTGTTCGGATTGTTCAAAAGTCACCATAACAGTGACATATAGGCTGCGTACGGTAGTTACAATTTTGTGAATTTTTCAGGTTTCTTGTTCTCTGTTGTAGTGCTATTTGGCTGGTTATTGAGCACAAATTTGTGTTGTGTTTTGAGACTCTCTTGTAACCATAACTTTGATAATAGTGAAGCTTGATTGACTGGCTTGTGCCCGTTGCTTTTACTTCTCACATTGAGAAGGTTTTCCACGTTAAAATTTATGTATCTTCTTGAAGTGTGTTTTTTGTTGTTGTCATTATTTGTTATTGTTCCTCACAGATTCTTGCCAGTTGGGAAAATTATTATCCGCTGCTTATTGCTCTTGTTGAGTTATTATTTTTATTGTGTTGAATTTCTCATCAAGTACGAGGTTCTAATCGTGGGCTTAATGTCAGCAAAAGACATTGGGGCAACTAGAATCATATGCAAAATTGACTCACAATTAGCAGTAGGTCATATTAATGGCCAATTTCAAGTAAAAGACCCCATCTTCTTGGAATACTATCACTGATTGGCTGACATCTTGGCTAACTTCAAAGATGCAAAGGTAGAACACATACTGCGAGATAAGAATTCTTGAGTCAACGTACCGTCAAAACTAGCAAACGCTAAGGGGAAGTGTCGCCACAAAACCATCATACATCAGATGGTGACAAAACCGACAATAGGGGATGACGAGTGTATAAGTGTAAACACCACCGAGGGAGACTAGATGTAGTCGATTAAATCATAAGTTTAAGATCAAGACACAAAAAGGACATCCTGAAAAAGGGCTTGCAAAGAAGGCAATGTGATTCACGAACACAGGGAACGACCTTTACAAGAGGGGATATTCGGTACCACTTTTAAAATGTGTGAGAAAACAGCAAGTCGAGTACATCATTAACGAACTCTACAATGACATATGTGGTCTATAGAACAATGGTTTCCTGAATCCTTAAGGTCGAATAATACTGATCGACGCTCTAAGAAGATTGTGCACACTTTGTCAGGAGATACTCAAGATGTCAACAACATGGCAATTTGAAACTCCTACCACCTTACTAGTTGCAAGTCATCAATGCACCCTAGCCATTTGTGTTATGGGGTATGGACATAGTAAGTCCTTTCCTAGTCAAGGACAAAATAAGTTTTTGTTAGTTATCATTGACTATTTCACAAAATGGATAGAAGTTTAATCACTCACCAAGATCACAGTCTCACAGGTACAAAATTTTTCCTAGAAAAACATAATATGTTGATTTGGCATACCTCACACAATCATCACTGATAATGGAAAACAGTTCACCAAGAAGAAACTCGTCGACTTCTACATCAACTTTGGAATCAATTACACCATCAACTTGCCAAAATCACGATTTTTTTTTTTACTTTTTTTCTTACATATAACTTTAATAGGTTTAAAATAAGTAAATTTTTTAAAATGTTTTTTTTATCTATTTAAAATTAAAATTAAATATTTATAATTTATAGTAAGTATTTAAAAATAATAATTGATCGTTTCAAGTAATACAAATTGATGTTTTAATATAATTTTAAAATGTGATATTTCAAAACAAATTCTTAAAATTTGTAAAAATAATTTATATTTGTTTATTTTAAAATACATATTAAAGATTAAAAATAATTATATGAAATTTACAATATTATAAGAATGAAAAAATATAAACCAAATTCAAACTGTCCTTTATTTTTTCATTCTTATTTCCATCTTTTAATAGGGATAATAAATTTATATTTTGGAGGTTTCTTTACTTGGATGAGTCAAAGTCAAACCCATGTTAAACTTCATAGTTGCATCCTACAATTACGGATCACATTTCATTTCTAAAGAACCCTCCAAACTGTTGGGTTAGGGCTTAGCAGCGGATTGAGATGACTTTCTTGTGTCCTTCCTCTATTTGAATATTTAAGGCTAATTCTACAATTTTTTAATTTCATTTAATTAAGATTCAACTTAGTTTATTAAAAACACGTAATATAGTAATTCTAATGTTATAGGTAGTCAAATTTTTAAATTTAAAATTATATAATTACAATTGAGATATATTTTATGATATTTATTTATTTTAAATAATAACACACAATAACTTGTTTCTTTTAGGAAAAGTAGTTGCATTTGTAGTAAAGTTTTAGAATCTAAAATTTTACTAAAATGGTATTTGAAGATAAAGGTTTTATTTGAGTTTATATTTAAAAAAATATTTTTTTTTAGATTTCGAGTTTTAAAAAATATTCATCGGTGCCTATAAGCATAAAAGAATAAACGGATAATTTAAAAATAAATATTTGATAGGTAACGGAGTGATAATGAGAGGCATTATTTTTAGACATGACAAATTAATTAGTATTTTATGTTATTTTTAATTTAAATGTATGAAACTTTTTGTGGAGTTAAGTGATGAAGATTGTGAATGAAGCATATTCCTGAAAAAAGTGTATGAAAAGGAGTTTAAATAAAACGTGGGAATGGTAGCATCACCAGATACCACCTTTCCCGGATCATACCATCTCCATCTCATCAAAACATAAATGGACCACCTCAATATCACGTCTTATTTATTACCAAGCTTCACTTCATTAATAATGGCTCCTAATATTTTTTATATTTTAATCCTAGTAAACGTTTCATTTATTTTATAATTTAGATTTCACCATGATACACTTAATTAAGTTTTAATTTTTTTACAAATTCAGATATTTTAAATTAAATTTAGATTAATTTTATTTTGTTTGATTGAGTACTGAAATTTTTATATTTTTCATTTAAGTCAGTTCAAATTTTGTCTTAAATATGAAGTAATTTTTATATTATTTTTTCATCTTACTTATTTGTTTTCATATACCAAAAGATATAAAATTATATGATTAATATAAAATTATTAACATAAATAATAAATTATATTTTTTATTAGAAATACATAGTTATTTAGAGTCTTCCTAGTCTTAGTTTGTTGAGTTTATTAGGTCACTTGTTATCAAGTCGCTATTAAACTACTCATAAATATATAGTTTCACACACGAGTTAGAGACTTTTGATCTGAGAGAACTGTGTTGAACATCTACATCAACATTTCATAATATATAAATGAGTGCAAATCTCACATTATAAAATAATTTTGTAAAGTTGAATTAGACTAAAAATTCACTTCTTAATATGTTATTTACATGTCATCACTTATCGTGATCAATGGACTATCATTATTACTCATTGATGTAAGCGAGAGTAATAGTCCCTTGTTATTTAACACATTTTTAATAAAAATAATAAAATTCACTTATCATAATTATAAAACATCACCACACTTGAAGTCAAAGTAAATAAGATGATAAACTATAATAATTTCATCAAATTAATGAAAGATTTAAATGAAATAATTTCAATTAAAAAATAAAAAAATGAAGTAATCAATAAATAAAAAAAATGAATAAAGACTCCTTAAAAATGAAGCTATAAGTTATTTATTGGATATTTGTTTGTTGGTTGCGATTCCGTGCAATGATGGAACAGGGTGGCGTAGGAAGAGTAAAATAAAAGTTCCACTTTTTTAGCACCAAATTCACATTGATCATATTCGCATTCTGGTGTTAATATGAAATGCAGGTCAACAACAAACAAAAAATAAGACTTGTAAATTTAGTCACATACTTACTTTCTAAAGGTATGTGACATTTTAAGATCCATAAAATAAAGATAAATATTTAATTTAATCAGTCTTACATGGCATATTTTTTTAAGTCTTTACAGTTTTTATTTATTTTAATTTTCGATTAACGTATTTTAATATATGGTTTAAAATTAATAAAATAAACTATTTCCACCATATTTCCTCCTTGAAAATGTGTTAAATATCCATTGATTTAAAACGAGAAACTCGAATACTCAATTATATTAAGAGCAAACTTTATAATATTAGTAATTTTAAATCTTAAGAATTTTTAAAAGACTAGAAAAAAATGTTTTTAGTATTTATGCTTTCGTTCAAATGCGATTGTCATTTCATATGGGTTTGATTCTTAAATATATGTGAATTTATTTTTTTATTAGAACATGATCAATTCTGTAAAGAAATAATGACTGCATTTAATTTTTTTTATTCAAAGACCAGATTTACCAATATATAATTTTAAAGATGAACATGGTATCAAAATATTTTTTTTTTCTAAAGTATTACCACATGTACTAAAGATAACTATTTCACATAAAAATTATAATACTTATATGTTTCTGTCCAGTGTTGACATATTTAGAATTCAAATTAATTAATTATTAATTTAAATATGTTGATATACTGTTGTAATTTGTTTTACAAAAGTTAGGTGTTATATGTAAAAGTCTTTGCTTGTTATATGTAAAAGTATATATAACACTAAAAGAAAATTATTAAATAAAAATTAATTTTAGAGAAAAAAATAATTAATTACTTATATTAACTAAATAAATATTATTTTAAAAATTAAAAAATTATTGATATTTAAAATAGTTTCTATTATTAATAAATAATTTTTAAATTTGTATCTAATTACCTACTAATTAATTAGATTATAAAAATGATATCTAAAATTTTGGTAGCTAATTAGATGTTAATTTAAAAATTATTTATTAATAATAAAAAATATTTTAAATATCAATAATTTTTTTAGTCTTTAAAATAGTATCTAATTTAGTTAATATAACAACTAATTATTTTTGTCTCTAAAATTTATTTTTATTTGATTAATTTTCTAGTAGTGTTTATACTTTTACTTCGAGTTGGAGTTCTTCTAGTTTAGTGAGCAAACAACTACGAGGTCAAGAAACTTAAATTGTACTAAAAAATTGTTTGAAATTTCCAAGAGTGATTTAAACTTTTACGTTGAATGTTGGATAACTAATTATTGATTTTCGAGTTTGAATTCCATGGTGTTTAGAACATGTTAGAATGAATATGGATAGTTGAATGAGAATTTAAAAATTGGTTGTACAATTTGCATAATCTTATTATATACATATATTATCATTCAAGCGGTACAGAAGTAGTGACATTTATTATATGTGTTGTGCACCTAGTACTAAAACTAGGCAAAAAGTCAATAAAAGAAATAGTACAATATTTATTGCTTTTGACATCAATATGAAACTTATCACAAAGAACATGTAAGATAAAAATGAATAATTGTCTCATATATTACATAATAAACATTTTTCAACTTTTATGCAACAAGCATTATCTACCCTTATATAGAGTTAGAAAACAATTATATGTAAGTTAGAAGTATATAATGATAACTAACTAATATAACAGAGTTCATGAAAGATTAATAGTTCACTAGACGATGTAAGACATGGTCTTTAAATGAACTATTGTTAGATAATGTTTACAATTGTTAGACAATGTTTACAACTGTTAAACACTACACCTTAGAAATAGTTTGGCACTCCAAGATCTACAATAAATGTATAACAATATTGCTTAAGCATCCATATACTTGTTCAGGCAATAAAGCTCCTTACACAAGTTATGACTTGAAATTTAAGTAAAAAAGATATGCTAAATTAATTTTCTCGATTTCAGAACTCTCTTCACTCAATTGATGAAAATGCATAATTTGTAAATGAATTATGTAACTTAGTAGTGTGTTGCTTAAGTCAGGTTGCCAAAGTGACACTATGAAGCTTGAGCGATGAAGAGTTAATGTTGATTCTTTCTCAATTGAAAGCTTGGACACTTAAAATGTTTGTTGATCGCTCAAGTGCGAAAGAGGTCAGATCAACTCTCTCCTCCATTGAAATATCACTCAAGAGTTAAAAGGACAATAAAATTACATGTTATATCGCTTAAGTGAGAGGAAATTCACTCAAGTTAATTACACAACTCGTCACTCTTTGCTCAAATGACATTCCTCTAATAGTTTATAAATCAATTTTAAAATTAATTATCTTTGAGTGTTTGTTTGACTTGAGTGTGTGTTGTGTTATCTCTAATATATATGTTGTATTTTGATTTTAAAAAATGCTTGTGTACTCATAAAGTGTGACTGATTAATATATTATTGTATAAATAAGGTATTGAGATTAAATATATGATGATGTTGGTAGGTAGTAACATATTACTATTCTGTGATAAGTATATATACATATGTGGGTAATAATTTTGAAGATACCATTGAGTTCTTGATATGTAATGTAAATATTAAGTTAGGAATTTGATCAGATATCCATGTTCTAGTATTACACCAAGTTAGATAGATAAGTGTATGAGTGGGTATGTGTGGGTGAGTGCTAAAGAAAGTTTTTGACTTTAAGTTGAAGCTGAAAAGTCATTGATACTTAATGAGAATGTAAAAAGTTACAATTTCACAAGAGGTTACAAACTATAATATATACATAAGAGCCTAGATTGTAAGGACATAAAAAATAACTTTAGAGTAGAAATGGTATAATTAAAATGACATATGAATATTTTATTATTAAAGTGGAAATTGTATATAAATAGAAAAATTAGTTATCTAGGTTTCATTCTAATATGATCACGATCTTTCTAAAAACTATTCTTTTTTCTCCTCTGTCTTTTCTTTAAGATTCTAACCACCTCCTTCATCAGACTGACGATGGGAGTCCACCTTTGAACTCCTGGCAATAAGTTTACTAAAACTATCTGATCATAATTTTGATCAGAGTAAGTTCAATTCTGCTCCTTTTTTCTGAGTCAATTTTAATTTTCCTATTTACCTGGATTGAAGTTCGTTGCATGTGGTAACTGAGACTTCAGGATGAGACTATGTTAGTTCATAGTCCTAATGATATATTTGAATCAATGATCAAGACTTTGTGGTGCAAGTTAGTCTATCATTTTTTTTCTTTAGGAGTTGAAACTCTTTGTGAGCATGCCTACTTCTATTCAGGTAAGGGAAGTTAGTTTTACTTTTCAATGGAATCCTAAGTTAGAAGATCTGGATGTGAAGGTGACTTGGTCACAAGATTCAAACTTTCTTGCAGTGTTTATTGTTCAGTAAATTAATGTGTTTTGATTAAAATTGAATGTGAAAATATAAAAAGGGTAGATTTTGTTGATTTCATAAATTACAGGTTGATTGTGATATGAACAAGTTCTTGAATGTGTTTGAAATGTATTATGAATCATTTTAAGTGTAAACATTAGTTAATGTTAGTTGCTTGAATCTGGATGTTGAATCTGAATGAATTTAGTTTAAAAGTCATGAATATATAGATATATAGGTTGACATGGGAGTTCTATAAGAGCACATATCCAACTCTGAGCAAGGTGGTATCATTTCGGTTTGATATGTTTGTGAAAATACATATTTGGTATAAAATTTTGAGAGAAAGCTTGAAAGATATTAATTTTGTGATTTTTATTTTAGCTATTTTTGCTCAAGCGAGAAATTTTTCTTAAGCGAAAGATCCTTGCTCAAACTAGATTAGGACAATAAAATTCACCTTACTTTTGGGTCCATTTTCGTTTAAGCAAAAGGATTCTCACTCAAGCAAAAATGGGGTGGAAATTTGGGTTGCTCTCGGATCTATTTTTGCTCAAGCGAGGGGATTCTTGCTCAAGCGAAAATAACACTAGAGCTAAGCTTGCTCTCGACCTCATTTTCGCTCAAGCGAGACCAATTTTCGCTCAAGCTAAAAAAATTTTAAAAAAAAACTTCAACTTTGAAATTTGCTTATGAAATATTGTTTTATAATTGTTTATTGTTTTAATTAACTTTTATGTATATATGTATATGTATATATGTGTGTGTGATTGAAAATTAGTTAGTTATGTGTTTGTATTTTTCTTGGGATTTGTTGATTGTTTAAAATTCTAAACTTTGATGTGATTGAATGATGGACTTATGTGTGATCTGAAATATGATTTATATAAAAGTGTGATCAAAACATAGTATTTTCAGGAAAGGAAATATTGTGTTGAGATTGTTAATAGGGTGTATTGATTTGTGAGTACTATGTGAATGGACAATCCTAACTCTATTAGTATCTTGGAATCATATAGATGAAGAGTATCAAGTGGTGAGAGTTAAAAGAGATTCATATAATTGTGTCCGAGGTTTGAAAGAACTTATCATAGTAGATCGTATGGATTTACACGTGTCTTATGAGGATGAATTTCCTAAAGAGGAGACTATGTTGTAATGAGAACATGGTAATATGACACGTGTAGGTCTCTGAGTGTTAATTTCAATACACTGATCTTCCGGAAGTAGAGTCGAGTGTTTATGTATTGATGTAGGTGAATTTCTGGCATGAGTGATGTGGAAATTAAGATAATTGTAGACACTTTGGCTGATTAGTACCTTAAAATGGAGAATAAATAATGATTGATATGTTTGTGTGAATGAATTCTTTTAAATTTGAGGTTTTATTGAAAGTCTTAAAAATTACTAATTTATCCTATTGTTTGTGTTGTATTTATTTTACTTTATCTGTGACGATCATGTATTACATGTGAGCACATATATTACACGAGAGCAGATTATGTTGTAGTTGATAGAGGTTTTGAGTGGATGAAGTGTTTTATTTTCTTTAGACTTTTTGTTTTTGATATATGTAAATATTAAATTTTCTACAAAGAGGGGTGTATTTTTGAGATAGTGTATGAATGATATGCATAGACTTAATTATACATTTATTTAGATATATAAGTATTGTAACAGGTGTTGGTATTTGAATTCAAACTTAGTACTAGTATTTTAAACATAGTTAATCATTATATATATTTTATTGATAAGATGAATAATGTTTAGTAGACTTTTATGAGTAATTACTAATGTCTTAGTTGTAATTATTATGTATCTGATTGAATAGTTAACATATACTTTAAAATTAATTTGCGTATGTGATTTTGCTATAATTATATATTTCACACGTGAATAATTCTATAAGATAAAGTGTTGGAGGAAGCCTACATAACACACATATATTCATTTTTATCTTTTATGTCTAGATTTTGATTTTAGTTATATGTAGTTTATGTAATATAAATATATACTAAATATCTAATTAAAGTAATTTGTATGTTTTAATAAATTAAAAACTACAATTTTTGTGATGTTACATTAATTTTAAGTGAGAAATAATATTAGACTTTAAAAGTGGTTGGTGATAAAAACAATTAATCTAGGTGTTATATAAATAGTTAAGTGGTTTAAATATGTGTGGATTCAACTAAGGAGATAAATAAGTTAAGTGAAATTCTTAAACTGGTAAGAGATATGATGATTGAAGCTTAACTGATTTACTTAATTAATGCATGTTACTCACGATGGTAGCTCATCACGCAAAGGGGGTTTGGAGTGAAAAAGACACAGACATATATATTAAAATATTTCTTCATCGTACTTAAAATAAACATGTTCAGTTTAACATTCAATCCACTAAAATTAACATATAAAAAATTAAGTATTGGATTAAAATAATAAGAGGAACATTATCCAAAGAAAAATGTTTTAAAAATAAAATTTAAATTAATATTATCAAAATATTAAAATAAAATTTATTTACCAATAATAAAAAATTTAGAATTAGTATTTGAGATTTTAAATAAAAATTGCTCGGTGCTTAGTGGGAATAAAAACATCTCTTAAAAGCATTTTCATTTATGAATAAAGACTCGAGTTTATAATGTAAAGATAAATCTATTAATCCTTCATCGATTATATTCGAGTAATATTGAATTTGGATATTTTAAACAACAAATACTTTATATTTATAGCATTTTAACTACAAAATATTTAAATATTTAAAAGTATTTTATATAATATTCAATCAATATATAGATCATAATAAAAAAATGTTCTTATATACAATACTCTCTTTTGAGAAATTTCTTTGTCTTTTATATTTATTTTAAGCTGTGTGTTACACTAGTTAACTTTTTCTGAAGTATCCCTAATTACTTTACAATCCTTTTAGTCAATAAATTAAAAATTAAAACTGTTGTACAATCCCATCTATGTAAGTATTATTTCATACATTAACTAATTAGGTTAAAAATAAATGGTGATAAAAGTTGACATTTGTAGTCCTAATAATTTATAAGTATATATAATTTTAATATATTTGGTGTTACTCAAGTCAATAACAATTTAAATATATATTTATTTTTTAATTATATAATTTAAAAAAAAGAAAATTATAATAAAATTTAAAATTTGAAAACAAACAATATAATTGATTTTAATGATATTATCTTAATATATTTGAGGTAAAAAAATAATATAAATAATTATTTCTAAAATTTATGTGAATTGGTTGAGTAATATGGATAATTCAATTAAATCAAGCTAATCTAACTATTTTTAATGTAAATTTTAATAATTTTTGTTCCTACATTTTGACAAGTTAGAGAATAACTATTGTTTATTTTAAAAGAGATACAAGAATAACTATTGTTTATTTTGAAAAGACGTTTGAGTAAAGTAAATTAAGAGAAAAGTGTCCTCAAATTACTTAGTCTTCAACTTCTAAATATACGAGACTTTCAGCCTGAAAATGTTTACACTAGTGAAACATTGTTTTTGGTTAAAGAATAAAAAATAAAAAAAGTGGCTAACAAATTTGTACGTCTAAATATTATTATAATATTTCTTCCGTAAAGTTGAATCAATTCATCGGGTAACAAATGAAACGTTAGATGAGGAAATAGGAATGAGACTTTGGGAAATGCCCTGATCAAGGGATTTCAAGTGGAGATAGGCACATGATTGAATCTTACCAAAACCTATTGCTCTAAAGTCAGAGTTAGGTATTCTATAATAAATAAACTTCATGCTAATTAATTTAGGAATTTTTTTCCCTTCTTCAGAAGCATATCAAATTATTACGCCAAACCTTTAATTGAGAATAACACAATCCAATTAGTTTTCCAAAGCTTTGACAAGTCATAAAGCCAATTTTTGTGTTTTGCATGTAAAGTTATTGTCCGTTTATAACAATGCCATTTCTTATGAACTAATCAACTTCTTGTCGTGACCGAATGAAAGAGAAAAATGACTAAAACGAACAAAGTCATGTATGCGTAAACAAAAACCATCAATTTTTTTAACTAATATATTATCAGAAATGGGTAAGCAGTGATTCCAGATAATGCGTTTTGTTTTTGTCGTGGTGTCCTATAAAATTAATTACGAGGAAATGGGTAATAAAATGTTGTATGGTGACGGGTTTTGTTAACTTACGAATACATGAGTGGACCACGATATATATAACATTAGTTTGACCATTGAAATTTATTATTTTGTTTGATAAAGTATTTGGAAAATGAAAATGTGCTATTTTGAAAAAGTAATTTGTTTGAACACAGGGTAACGAGCCACATAGAAATAGTTATAAAAAGAATTAGAAACGAAGTTTGTTTAAAAAGTATACTAATTAGCGTGTTATCACATCGTTTGTTATTAACATATTAGGTCAATTGTTAATCTTCCAAATAACATGTGCATAGGGTGTGAAGGGTCAACTGGCAGGGAATGGTACCCAGTTTAGGACACCACTGTGTTGGTTTAGAATTAGATAAAATTTTATTAGAATATGTCAAATCTGTTTCTTATAATAGTTTGGATTAATGAAGAAGTAAGAACTCCTCCAAGTCATCATATGGGCACCAATATTCCACCCCGGGACAAAAACGTAAACTTGGCTTAATTTGCAGCTGTTCCCGAGAGAGAGAAAAACGCATTTATTCGTACTACACAAATATTTTTGGATCAAACTAATTCTAAATCTTCTAAATAAAAAAAGTTAAACAGTATTAGTTTCTTTTACGTTTTTAAGATAATGAGAGGTTCTTGCAAAGTATTAAGAGAATAATGTATTCGTGGAATGAGTGTAGAAATAGGTGGCAGAGGAATTAAGTTGATGAATTTAAATAGTATAATTAGAAAATAGAAATTGATAAATAAGTTGTAGTCTGTACGTTATCCTTTCCATATCTGGTCAACGTTCAGGTTCGTCTTTGTAAAAACGAGTGCCATGTACCCCGGTGGCCCGTTGCATTCTATGAAAGTATATGTGCCCAATTAAGATCCTACCATAGCATAGCAGAACTGAAATATTTATCACGCAACCTCATTCCTCACAAATCAAAAATTAATCATGGAGAGAAGAAAAAAAACCAAGAAAAAATGTTGGAAGAATTCTCACCTAAAACAGTACTACTACAAATTGTAGTTTAAATAATAGTGTGTACCCAACTAGAATGATCGTGATACATAAACCGCTAATCGTCATTTTACCCCACATATTGTTATCATAATATTCATTTGCTTTCAATTTCTATATTCTATACAAATGATTGACCTAATTATGAGTTTTTTCTTTTTGTATTTTTGGTTTTGGGGTTGTGAAGTATTATTTATTTTGGTTGATCTGGGGTGGTGAGATGTGTTTTTAGTGACATCAGCGGTGGCGGCAGACAATTAATAATTAATGTATGACTAAAGATGAGAAGATGATTTTGAGGATTTGACGCCAAATGGAAATGGCGATTACCATTTAAAGGGAGGAGGTAATTAAAAGTGTTTAGGGCATCTTAATGGTTAAAATATCCTTTAATTGAGTGCTGGTCAGTTTTTTCCATTTTCATGGCTCCAAACTTAATTTACCAATTTCTGAAAGTCCGGGACCCAAATCTCACCCAACCTTGACCACGCACCCAATGACAGCCGTTGGCTTTTGAGGCCAAGGGAGGGTAGTTCCGTCATTGCGCCCAAACCCTTTCCCACTTCAACATAGAGGCTCTTTAAATACCAAAAAACCCACCATCTCCACCCACAATTGACTTCACTCGCATCTCATTCCCCTCCCGGCGACTCAGTCGGGGTCGTCTCTTTCCAACTCCCAACTCACTCCATTCCGCATTTTCATTCTCTCTTCCCCTCAAACCCCCCAAACACACCTCTCCTTCTTCTTTCTCTCATATTAAGAAGGAGCAGGTTTTACAACTCATTCAGAACCAACACAGGAATGGGCTCAGAACTCATTTTCAGAGGCCACGAGGCCCAGCCCGTCCACGACGCCTACTCGCCCAAACCCAACAAACCCTGGCTCTCCGTCACTCGCCCGATTCACTACATGCTCCGCGAGCAGCGACTCCTCTTCGTCCTCCTCGGCGTCATCATCGCCACCTTGTTCTTCACCCTCGTCCCCTCCTCTTCCTCCTCCTCGCCCACCCTCCCCTACGACCCGCTTCCGATCTCCTACTTCGAGGGCGAGTCCAAGCTTCCGGCCTACCACCACCGCATCGCAGCGGCGGTGCATTCGGTGGGGAAGGTGCCTCTGGGGATTAAACGGAAAGGACTCCGGATCGTCGTGACCGGTGGCGCGGGGTTCGTTGGGTCGCACCTGGTGGATCGGTTGATTGCACGAGGGGATAGTGTGATTGTGGTCGACAATTTCTTCACTGGAAGGAAGGAGAACGTGATGCACCACTTTGGGAACCCTAGATTCGAGCTCATCCGGCACGACGTCGTGGAGCCTCTCCTGCTGGAGGTGGATCAGATCTACCATCTCGCTTGCCCTGCTTCCCCTGTCCATTACAAGTTCAACCCCGTCAAGACTATCATATCCTTTTTTTTTGTTTGTGCATTTAAGTTTTCAGGATCTGACCATTGTTATGGGAAATTGGAGTCCTTAATTGTGTCTACAAGACCAATGTGGTGGGGACTTTGAACATGCTTGGGCTTGCTAAGAGAGTGGGCGCGAGGTTCTTATTGACCAGTACCAGTGAGGTTTATGGAGATCCTCTGCAGCACCCTCAGAAGGAGACTTACTGGGGCAACGTCAATCCGATTGGTTAGTACTAGTAACAACATCCTCTTGTTACGTTCTACTTTTCTCCGGTCACCGCTCTTCCCGGGCTTGGCTGTATGGGCCCGGGCCTTGTTTTCAGATTACAATCAGAATATAACATACTAGAATTAGAATTGTCAGAGATACGCCTTGCTCTCCCGGCACGCTCCCTGTGGAACTTATTTTATGGGCTTTTTTTTTTCCTTAACTCAGTTAGACACGTGGAACAGAGGTAAAAGGACCACGTACTAGGAATTCCAGGGTCTCGCCATCGAGGAACCCTTGATATGCGGGTCCACAAATGAAGGGTAGAGATATTTGTTGTTGTTGTCGTGGTGGCGTATATGGCCATTTTATTTCACTGAAGAGCACAGGAGCGGTTAAACGTTAAAAGTAAAAACCCGCGCCGGGAAAAGGGAAAGATAATGGCGGGTAGTTGGCAGTGGAAATGTTGAGTACTTGTAGGAACAATGGAAGGAGGAGCGAGGGGACCCGCAACGCTCAATACTTTAATTAATTAATTTATTAACTTTGTTACTTAAATAGGAGTAAAAAAGGGGGCTAGTTTACTGTTGTGAATTGTGATGGATGGTTTATGATTTTTGGGTGCGTGCTTTGATGTGTGACAGGTGTCCGAAGCTGCTACGACGAGGGTAAGCGTACGGCTGAGACGTTGACCATGGACTACCACCGAGGTGCCGGCGTCGAGGTCATTTTCTACTGACCAAACTAATCTTTTCCGTCTCTCGTCATTTTTCATTGCTATTTTGTTCAGCTGTTGTGTTCCGTTCAGCCTTACTTGATTTGATTGCCTTTTTCAACGTGTGAAAATTCAAACGGTGCCTCTTATCTCTATGTTTTTTTTTTTCAGGTTAGAATTGCTAGAATCTTTAACACCTACGGGCCTCGAATGTGTTTAGATGATGGTCGTGTTGTCAGTAACTTCGTTGCTCAGGTTGGCCTTTTTGTTTATTTTTAATTGAATTTGAATTAGGAAGAAGCAGATTGTTTCTTGGCTTTATTTGTGTAATAATTGTCTGTGTTTGGTGATGTTAATGCAGGCACTAAGGAAGGAACCTTTGACTGTTTATGGGGATGGGAAGCAGACAAGGAGTTTCCAGTATGTCTCTGATTTGGTAAGTGAATTATATATTTCTTACCACACGTACTACTTGCATCTGGCTTGAATTTTGTTTATGATGAATTAACATATATCTTCGCTTTTTAGCTGAAAATGTTTAACACATCCTCTTCTCCCCCAATTTGTATAACATGGTGCTTCTTGCGCAGGGTTGAATCTGGATTACTGGTAGCTTTGGTCATTTATTTGGTTGAAACTTTAAAATAACTTTTCCCCATGTGCATGCTGCAAATTTAACAGAAGCAATTCATGGATTTCTGAAAAGGGTCTTTTCCTTTAGTAAATGACATTGCATGACTCATTCATTGTGCTGTGCATACTCGTGTGTGATGTTATCGGTGGCTAGTTTCACTGAAGAAGCATTTGCATGTGACTGGAAGCGAGTTTGAAGGCCCAGGTGGGCCAGCTCTTATTATTGTAGTTTACTTAATAAAATAAAAAAAGTTCACGAACTGAACACTGAAAACAATGGAGTACAAAGCTTAATAAATGTAAGTGAGAGTCTCGTTATAAGCTGAATTGCGAAGCTGATACATGACACGTGTACTGCAAATAATTAAATGTTAATGTTTTCGTCAATTGCTTGGGTTATGGTCTAGATCAGCATGCAGTGAGATTGTTGCTGCCCGTTCAGAATCTAACTCAATATTGGTGTATCAATTTGATGTTTATGGTATAGGTGGAGGGTCTAATCCGCCTCATGGGAGGAGAACACGTGGGACCTTTCAATCTTGGAAATCCGGGAGAATTTACAATGCTTGAACTTGCCAAGGTGAAGTTGGGTTTTTCTTCAAATTATGTTTTATAAAGAGGGGTAAGCTTGAAACTTTCTTATTTTTAAACTAGGAGAAACCGCCCGCAAGAAAGTGCAAAGATTAACAAAGAAAATTGCATAAATCTGAAATGTTCATCCGAATAAGTTTAGCCTTACTCATAGGGAAACACACGACATCATTCTTGGCACTGGATGCCAGTTTCTTCATTTTTACCATTGTCATTATCCAGAGCAAATACTACTTAGTGCAATTTAACTCGTGGCACGATTGTTTCCTAAATTCTAGATTTTTTCATTTATTTTATTCATGTGGATGCATATGAAGGATATTAAAAAGCCGTATTGTTGTCGGTGGACTCGATAGGTTCAGCCTCAGAGCTTAGAGGCCCCATTAATTGAATGCATTGATATAGTTGTCCTTTTTTATTTTTTATTTTTCTTCTTGTGGGGATGAAGATACATAAGTTGAAATGTTATACTGATTTAGGTGGTTCAAGAAACGATCGATCCTGATGCCAGGATTGAGTACAGGCCGAACACAGAGGATGACCCGCACAAGAGAAAGCCTGACATAGGTAGGGCTAAGGAGCTACTTGGGTGGGAACCCAAGGTCGACCTGCACAAGGGTCTCCCTCTAATGGTCTCAGACTTCCGGCTACGCATTTTTGGTGACCACAAGGAAGGAGCAACCGTAGCCTAATTCTTGGCAGGAGTATGTTACATCCATCTTAGAGTGAGAAAGGGAAAAAGATAATATAGTTGGAGGATAACCCTGGTCCGCAAAGGTCCATTAGTCACAGCATTTGTATGAGAGCTCTCCTACTAAAATCTCCCTTCTATCCTTCTTCTCCTCCGTCAATCTTTGTATGCGGGTTATTTACCCTCTTTCAAGATTCACAACCACCCTTGATTCCATTTTTCAATTTCATGCCATCTATATTCTATTCTCTATTTTTTTTTGGATGTAATTGCTATGTGCTCTTCGTTATAGTTATAGTTATTTCAACATTTTACCTTTCACTTGTTCTATTTTACTCCTACTTCATTACTTCACCACTTATTTGCAATTTGATCTCCTGCTACACTCAAGTTGAAGTTGTTAGTAATCATCCTTACTACAATATTTTGATTTTGAGCACTTAAATATTTTGCAATAATACAATTTGAACCATCAGTTTGCTTATTACTCACTCATATAATATGCATCTTTCTCTACCATAGTGAGTCCCGTGTGAATAATGATCCCGTTATCGATAGCTGAGGTGAGAATACGAATATTAATCATTACGCGAGTGCGCTTTGAAAAAAAAAATGCTTATGGACGTTCAAGGAGTATAAACCAGTGGGTCTTAACTATATATCAGAAATTTATGTTTAACTTCTGAAAAAATTAGTTTGTTCAAACTTTGTTCATTTATTTAATCAAACTCATCTTGTTTAGAGAGAAAAGAAGCTTGGTTTGACTTATGAATTCATTTATAATTTATTTATTTTGGTAAAACATCATAATACTAGATAACAATTTGCAAATCCCATGTTTTGGTTGTGAGTATCCTTGTATGAAAATCCTAAGAAGGTCTTAGAGGCTTCGGGATTCGTTGTTCAATAAATGATTTTGGGCATGTATTATTTTTGTAAGAAATAGTTTCTCAGAATCGTTTTACAATTTTAAACAAAATTAAAAGGCAGAAGCATAATCAAACGAGCCCAAAGTTAAAAGATGATCAGTTTACTGTTACCAATACTATGAAACATATTCTTTTTGCTTTTGAATATCACTTCAAGATAAAAGAAAATAATAGGCTAAAACAAAGTGTGTAATACAAATAGTTAAATTAAAAGAAAAATATATTAGAAAAGGTATAAGTATACACAAGTTTAACCCTTTTTTATTTTCAATTTTCGAGCCAACAAATTGGCTTGGCCCTTAATTATCAGCATTTTACAATTCTAACCCGTATTTTATTAGGTTAATTAGATCAACCTATTTGCCCCAAATCATTTTAATACTTGTATATTGAATCCTACACATCTTATAACCAATTAAAGCACATAACTATATAATTCACTATAACAATTCGCTGATTATGCAATCAAATATGAAATCTATGTTGAAAAAGAAATTGTCCCTTCATTAATATTTAAATTGAAAACAACAAGGCTAGAAGGAGGATGAAATTGGCAATAATAAAAATAAAATTTTGAAACAAGTTGGCAACATGTCTATAACTCAACCATTTGGATTGAGTTTATAATTGTAGAGTAGTGAATGCGATGGATGCAAATCATTAAGATTTTTTAATTATGTCTTGATATGTTAGACTTTATCAATTATAAAAGATCCAATTGTTGACTCATTTGATTCAAATGAGTCAAAAATTGGGTCCTTAGAACGTTCATCCAACCAAGTTATGATGTCTCTAAACACAAGTGTAATGTTTTCATCACTCTCTCCGGTTGTTACGCCATGACACATTCCCATATACAATTTAATGGTCTTGTCTGTGCTACTAGCTTTCTCATATAATGTCCTGCTTATTTCTGGGTCCGTAACTCTATCTTTCTCTCCTTGTAATACTAAAAATGGAAGTGTCACTTCATGTAAAGTATCTTCAAGACCCATGCTAGTTCTCCTCATTTCCAGTGCTGTTTTTAGTCTGGGCTTGTCTTGATATATCAACTTGTTACTTCTTATCTGCAATCATCAACAATAAATATCAATCTCTTTTAACTTTGAAAATTGCATTCACGGTAAAAGGACATTAAGGTATTCTTTTATATCAAGAGAAAATAAGATTGAAGAAAAAGAGTATCCTATTCATCTCTTCAAATCCACTTCTTTTAAGTATAATGCAACTTATTAAGAAATGAACTTTAAATCTAACTCAAACATACACAATCGACTTACAAGGTGAAATTTGTACCACCCTCGAACACACCCACTCACAAGGTAAAATTTGTATTACCCTTGAACACAGTCTCTCATGCCGACATTATCAAACTTGTGCGTGAGACTATATATTTATAGGTGGTCCGATAACGGTTCGATAGTAAATGTCCTGATAAGTCCAACAAATTCTTGCTAGGATTTGTTCTAAATAAGTCCGATATCATATTAAGAAATTAACTTTAAGTTTAACTTAATTTTACAAAATCGGCGCATAAGATTAGATTTGTACCCACTTATATACTATATGAAATATTCTTATCTTTCCATCTCTAACACAACTAAAAGGAAGTACTTTTAACCTCACATCTTATTCTGTTATATGTGTATGTTATGTTGTGCATCAAACACTAAACAAATCTCACCGCTTCTCTTTTGGCACGATCTTTAAAGGCAGAGGCAATGATATTCTTTGTGGGGACTATCTTCCACTTTGGTATGATATCTTCAAATTTCGTTAATACATTCACAACAATAGGAGATGGCTTCAGTTTGTCTGATATCTGATACAATTGAACAAATTTGTTTTAAGCTTCTCTCACATTTTATTAGTGAATAATAAACATGGTATGGTGAAAATGTAGAGAAAAATAAATGTCCATCCCTTGCACATACCTTGCACATAGGTGCAACAAGAACAGTACCATCCCAAAATGTAGGATCCCTTTTATGCAATAGTAAGCACACTGAGCCTCCCATTGAATCCCCATATAAGAACCTAGGTTTTCCTCTGTACTCTGGGAGCTCTAAAACAACCAACGAGGAAGTAATTCATCATAAGAAGTTTCAAATGTCTTAATATAGGGATTATTGCTTATAAAACAAAACACTGAAACCTCACCACCAATTATCTTGAAAAAGTTTTCACAATCATCAACAATGTTGTCAAACTTATTTATAAGACAACGAACACCTGCAGAACGTCCATGTCCTTCGTAGTCAACTCCATACACTGCATATCCAGCAGTGGCTAACCTTTCGCCACACCCTGCATGTATGAAGCAACCCATAGATCATACAAGGCTCTACCATATATCCAATGTCACAATACTAAATAATTTTGTAAAAAAAAAAAAAAAATACCTGTGATAGGAGATGTCATGTATTGAGATACACATTACATACAACTTAAATTTGTGATTTTGATTCCTTCTTAACTCCCCATCAAATCATAAAATGAAACCAAACATTTATTTTATTTTATATGAGATATGATTCTCAATTTGAAAATGAGAGACCTGGGTACTGTTTTAGATACACAACGTACACAGAATCATCTTTATTTATTTATTATTTACTTTAATCCTAGATCTATATTTAAGTTATCATCAATATTTTTATATAAATTAACAAAACAATAAAAATACAAATAAACTAGAAAGTGAACTGAAAATATATAGTAATGAAGAACACCAATTAAATGCTAGAAATAGTAAAGCAATAGTAAAAAAATGAAAAATTATTTAAAAATTAAAGTAAGAATAAATCAAACAATGTTTTGCCACATCTCAATTGTAAAAAATGAAAATAAAAATAAAAAAAACTAAGAGATCAATGTCTTAATGATTAAATATTAAAAAAATATATTATTTACCTTTCATGGACTTGTTACCAAAATCTTAGCCATATTAGTTTATCCGATACCTTCCAATCCCAACCCTTCTGATTGTACATGAGGTTTATATTTTTTTTATTTAGGAAACATGTTATTTTTCTTGTTTTAAGTTGCTTTATGTGAAAAAAAAAGAAGTAATTCTTAGTCCCTCAATGACGATTATAACATACATAGAGATTATAAATAACTAAAATTCCATTCATTATAAAAATGACCTAGAAGAAACGAACCAATCTATTAGAGAATTTTATTTCACAAGTTTAGTTTAGAAAAATGTTATCTAGTAGTAACAAAACTAAAGTCATAATGATGCACTCAATTTTTTTTTGAGAAAATTTCTAGAGAATTAGGATTCTTTTGTAAAAATATTTATCCTTAGATAAACGAATAGCTAATTAACGAAATAACATTATATTTTTTGGTGAAGTAGTTTTTATTGAAAATTATCTTATTACCTAATGTGTGATGACCTGATTGATATTTACATATTAGGAATCGTGTTGACCATGGTTTTTCGCTATTACTATTAAGTCAAACATTGTATATGTATTGAATCATCAGGTCTGTTATATAAAGAATCTTAGTTTTATAAAACATTATTTGTGATATTGAAGAAAAATGTGACAAATTTGTTACAAAGTTATCCAATGTTGTATTTGCAATTACATCCGATGCAGTTCAGAAAAAAACTATAGAAAATTCAGTTTTGTAACGTTTGAATACATATATAGATTAATAAAGCTCTTATTTGTTCATAGTTTAACCAAGAAAAACTCAAGATTTTATAATGGTTAAGTTTTAAGTTCTCTAGAATCATCTTAACATGGAGTTATTTAGAATAAATGTAATATATAATTAAAGGAAACAGAAAATCCTCAGAGAACATGTTTTACCTCTCATGAATGTGCTACACTCCATGGCATAGCCTGCAATAAATAGTTAAAAAAAAGACAAGGGTAAACAATGATCCCATCATGAAATCACAAGGTTAAACACGAGAGAGTGAGAGAGTAAAGAAATTGCACCATGACAAAGGAAAACAATCGCCTTCGGAGAAGATAAAGGCACCCATTTGCAGGTGAAGAGTTGCAACCCCCTGGAGTTTCTCGTGTATACCTATAATTTATAACAATTAATAAAAACAATCACATGCATGAAAGACAAAGAACTGTTGAAAGACACAGGTTTTGAGGAATTACTTCAAAATATTTGAAGTTCATATCCATGAAAGGGTGATGATAATGTGGTGGGTGTTATAGAACTAAATTATAAAACCACAACTTTTACAATATTTATACTTGTTTAGATATATTCTCTGACAAGTATAAGTGGGGTGGTCATGGAAGTTTTATATTGAAAACTTGAGTTTTTTCAAAAGCATGGCCACCTTTTCTGTTATATGATATATCAGCTTAAGGTTGTCTTGTTCCAATAACAACACAAACGACGGGTGATGTTTTCTTTGTTTAAGATTTTGCATAGTTGCGTTATCTATTTTTAGTTTGAGGATATAATATATAAAATTCAATTAGATGGATAATTAATTCATTTTGTATTTCTAGAAAGTGTTACGTCAATATAGTTCACAATTCTATTATTATCCTTTTTCATCTGTTTAAAAAAAAAAGGCAGCCATCATGAGTAAGGGAATGGAGAAGTTGCGACATGACTTTGTTGCATGGGAGTTTCTGCTGTATATGTGACTAAGGATGGGTTTCATGAGAATTTGTTATCATGGATAAAGAGTGCTTCAAATCATAATAGATATCAATTTCAATAAAGAGAAATCTAATAATAAATTCAAAAGCCAAAAAGGACTTCTAATAATAAATTCAAAAGCCAAAGAGGACTTAGATAAAAAGTTACTTTCACACCATTTCTATCCACTTATATAAGAAATTTTATTGATATTATTTAATAGAGATTTATTTTTACATTATCAAAAATTAAAACTTCCGTTAAGTTATTCACTCTTACAATTTATCCACTCTTACAATTTGTTACAATTTCTACCGCCAAACCATTTCTTGGGAACTTGTTTCCTAATTTTTTTTTTTTATTTAAGGAAAAGCTAACATTGAATGTGGTTTTGTGTCTTGTGATATTTAATGGAGGTTTTAAAATTCCATTAACTTTTTTCAAAACCTTCATAAAATGTAACAGATTTTAGAATTTGTATAAAATTAAAAAAATTTGTAAACTACCATAAGGTACAAAACCTTCCTAAATTACCATACATTTAAAAAATTATTAAAATGTTTTTTTCAACTCATTTATCATGCATTCATGTGCTTTTTCAATAACAATTGTTTGCATCTAATTGTGTTTATTTGTCTATGTTTGATAAAGTTGTTTTTAAATAAATAAAACAAATAAATAAATATAACACTCATAAATTAATAAGTTATGCATATATAACTAAATTTATATTTATATTAAAATGTATTAAGTATTTATATTGAGATTCAAACTCAAATACAAAATATGAGTTAAAAAAAAAACTATGAGAAAGCAATAAAAGAATAATATTGTTATGAAGTACTACTAATTATGAGTATTTACATTAATAATATTGTTATACTTAATATATTTGTTTTATTTTTAAATAAATAAAACAAATAAATAAATATAACACTCATAAATTAACAAGTTATGCATATATAACTAAATTTAAATTTATATTAAAATATATTAAGTATTTACATTTAGATTCAAACAGAGATACAAAATATGAGTTAAAAAAACTATGAGGAAGCACTAAAACCTAACTTATTGTTTACAAAGTACTAAATGAAACAAAAAAAAAATCATACTATATTATATTATTCAACTATCACTCATGCTTCTTTACATATCCAAAATTTGTGGTATGTAAATACAATATAAATATGTATCATAATTAGAAATGTAAAATTTGAAAAATAAAATAAGTTATTTAACATTTTTAAACATTATCGGTAAAAGATTGATCATAATAAACTAAAGAGACAATTAACCTTGATATATAATTTTGAACAAAAAAGTGCATCATTGCCTCAAATCTTTTATCATGTTCATTAAATCGCTTATTTTGTTCAATCATTAATCTATTTTGTTTATCCAATTATGACTTTAATGTAAGGACCTATATTAGAAGACAATCTATCATGAAAAGGCATAACTTCATAACAATTATCAAAAGTGCCTAATAATATTTAACACAACAACATTCTCAATCTTGGCATGACCATCCAAAGCAAAGAACACCAAATTGCTACATAATAGAATACATGTTCAATAACTTGATTCTCCAATTCTCTATAAAACAAAGAAGATGAAGATATCATTGTACGAGAATTCCTAGTATATCCAAACACATGAGAAGGGCAAGGTCCCAATCCCATCCCTTGGATACAACCACACTGTTCTTGATTTTCTAGGACATGAGTTAGTAAAACTTCAATTGATATATCTTGTGAAAAGGAAGATGTAACTCATGCTTGAATATTTTCCTACAAATAATAATAAAAAGTTATGAATGAAGCTCACGTTCAATTTGATTGAGTTTTCCTCTTTACAAAAATTATGCTTACTCCAATGTTGGTTACCCCCCCTCCCCCCCATCATTCACAAATTCCCCGTTGACATGTTTATGTGTTGCTACCCATACTCCTCCACTTTTAATTTTGTGATCACGTTCTTGCTCCTTTAAAATTTAACAAAAGTATATGAATCATGATATATGATATAACAAGAATTATTGAAGAATCAAACTACCATCCCATCTGTCTTTAGTGCAGATCCACCAATGTGAGGAACTATTTGCTTCTTTCAATTATCCTTTTTTTTTGGGGCAATTTCTTATGCATAAATGTAGTGAAATTACTAAACATGAGTAAACCAACACTTAAAAGAATGTTATACATATTGCAATAATTTTATATCTATTTTTTGCTATATCATCTCTTTGTTGCCATAGTTATTGCCTATACACATTCCATATTATGTTAAGTGATTTGGAGATATATGTTACATGAGCATCAAATTCAACTTCAAAGTTATCCTTCAAAATTATTACACAAGTAAAAATTTAATGATAATTGCCATAAAATATGAATTAAAACATAAGAAAAATCCATATATCAATTACTCGAATGATTTTCTTAAGTATATATTCTTTGTAATCTTTTTGGAATCTTCCTCCAACTTTGATAGCTAATACTAAATGCATTGATATTTCTTGCACTACAACCTAAAAACCTATTCAACAAGGCTCCACTATCATCAATTGGTTGGTTCTCGGTATTCCAGTTCACAAGAACCTTCTCATAAGTAGATAAAAATAAAACATCATTCATTATTAATTGTTTTCTAACTTTTGTGCCTTCAATATCTATCAAAACAAATGTGAAAGTTATTGTTAATTCAAGAAAAACATAAAAAACAAATACTATATGAGTTTGTAGTATTATTGATTCAAGCTTACCAATGACATCAACAAGCCATGATCTTTCACGTGATGCATGCTTTGTGACATTAGTGTAGGTTCAGATGTAGATTCATAGACAAATTCATTTCTAGGTTGATATCAAATTCAAATTCAGGTGCAATATTGGTCTTGCTTATAGAAAGTAATCTCATCTTTAAATATCATAGATATTAATACAAGTCATTAAATAAGTACCAAAACGATATGTAAGTAAGACATCTTACTAAATTGAGATGTTGAAAGTATTGAATTAAATTGAGGTGTTGGTAGAGGTGGAGGCTTTTTATTATTATTCTCTATAGGATGAGAATCCACATGAGGTGTTGCATAGTAATTATATGAATTCATGTGAAAAATAAAATATTTTTAATAATAAATATTTTAATAGAGAGTACGAAATTGAAATGGAAGTATAAACATATTACTAAATTGAGATGCAAATTGAGGTGTTATGCTAGACTATGGTGCAAATGAAAGTCGAGGTGGATTATTTTGCCCCAGAGTATGCACTTGAGGTAGGTTATTAAACAGAAGAGGATGAGTATGCCCATGTACTTGAGGTGCTTCAAATTAGATATTTTGAGTATTTGGAAAGTATAAACATCTTACAAGATTATGGAGGATGAATATGCAATTAAGGAGTTAAGTTAAACTTTTTTTAAGTTTGTAAATTTCATCTTCAAGGTTCCTAAGAATAAAAATGTAATAAATATTAGTAAAGTATCATTTTCAAAATTAGCAAGGAGAGTAACATTGTTAATTCAACTTACTTGAGTAAGATGGATAAGGTGCATGTGGACACATTGTAGATGAAGGTTGTATACTTCTATTTTAGGAAGGGGTTGAAACTTGGTCAAAAGTGTTATTGAGGGTCTCATGTTTTGCTACTTTAGTCTTCTTGATGAATACGTATTCTTGAAACAATAACATTAATATAAGTAAAATAACAAATTCAATAAATCATAATTACCTAATATAATGCATGTATATGTAATAAAGATGATAATTTAAACAAAAATAAAATACAAATTCTCAATTAAAAATGGGACTATGTTAATGTTATATTCCTTTCTCCATCTAGAAATAAAGTTTCCAAATTTTGTTATTCAAATGGTTCATATTCATGAAAAGGGACATCATTATCTTCACATATGAAAAGTGAAACCAATCAAAAAAAATTCTAGAAACAGGGAATGCGATGAGGCCGATGAAAAGGCAATGAGAAAAAAGTATTCTCGTTCTTAGATTATTGGAGAGGAACTGTTTAAAAAGATTTTTTCCAACCCTCCCTAAAATGTGTCGCGGGCGACTAGTCCGAGTACATCTTAGAGGAGCTCCACTAACGTATTTGTGGATTCCATTCAAGATGAAGAACAATGTCAACACAAATCTTGAGTGTTGCATACTATTGGTCGATAATTTAGAGTGATTTTGCCACTTATATGAAAAAATGCATCGAATGTTAGGAATTCATAAATATCCTACACTCGAAATGAGAAAAATTGCAACTCATCTCATCCCCCTAGCCCTTGCTGTATGGGGAATAGATATTAGCGATCCGTTCCCACCTAGTAAAGACCAATGTAAATTCCTACTGGTAGTAGTTAATTATTTCACAAAGTAAATTAAAGAAGAACCCTTAGCCACTATCTCGGCCAAGAGTGTTAGAAGTTTTATTTGGAAAAGCGTCATATGATGATATGGTATCTCCTGTACCATCATCTTTGACAATGGGAGGTAATTCATCGAAAAGGAATCACAAAATTCTATGAAGGACTCAACATCTCCCACAAAGCCAGCTCGATCAAATATCCTTAGACGAATGGGCAGGTTGAGGCAACTAACAAGGTTATCTTGAATGAACTTAAAAATTATTTAAGGGTAGCCAAAGGTAGATGGATCATTTTCTTCGTGAGCATATTACAAATGGTAATTGTGAAATAAAATTCATTGGAACTGAAAAGCAATTGGTTGATTTATTTATTAAACCACTTGCAAGAGATATAGATTTAATTACCTTAGGACTAAATTAGGCATAATTTGTCTAAGTAACTGTACTTTAATGAAATTTTAATTGATTAAAAAGTAAATCAGTTGATTTTTTTGTTTGATGTGATTTTTTAATTAATTATTTTTTATTTTAATCAATTCTTTTTTTTTGTTTTCTATACCTTTATGTGTGACTAGGAAAGAGAAATAATAAAACTTTTTTTGTTATTGACTATTTGACTTTTCAATCCCCCATGTTGGGTTTTGTTGACCAAGACCCCCTGTATCAAGAATCTGAGACCTTAGAGTAAAAGAAGAGACGTTCTAAACGCGTATAATAACAGTAATAGATGTATTTAATGATAAAAAAATTCAGATTTCTTTTGGCCCTAATCTAAAAATCCTAAAATGAGCATGAAATATGGCTATAGAGAGATATGCAATAAGGAGGAAATTATGACTAACATACTCAAAATTAATGTGAACGACAAAAGGTTCACAATATGATGATTGTACAAATGGAGGAGACATATATATTGGGATTCTTAGGAGTGTTTCTGTTTTCTCGTAAGCACTCCTTATTTTAAAGATGGTTCTGCCTTTTTTAACTTCATTTAATCCATTATCTTGGTCTACAAAATTGGACACTGTGATACAAAACTAAGATATGATGGATAAAGTTTTATAGATACCACACATGCTCTGTATTTTGAGCTACTGAATTTACTCTCATTTTCAACATACAACATCTTTATGTACTGAGAATAAAGGTTTATAAACTTCGAACAGAAATGAGAATATTCATAGCGGTATGAAGAATGAGTATATGTTTCTAGTTCATAATCTTACTTTCGCATTTAGATCTTTATATTATACTTAATACAACACCAATTCATGAATACAGTTTGGAAAAGGGAGGGGAAATTACAAAATAGAGATAAACGAAGGCTGCTACGAGGTTTGCTTTAATGCATAAGAGGTGTTTCCTGTCACAGTGAGTGACTCTTTTCTTTCTTATCCTCCTATGGTTAAGCTCTATTTCTTATATATTGCAATTAGAGGGTATATAACTTAATGTAACTATTTTCCAATAATATTAAATTAAAAGAGATAATATTATTTTCTTTATCTAAAGGCATTCGTTGGTAGAGTATTTAATTATCTCTTTCTTTACTAAAAAATATAATCTCTCGCGTCTTTTCTGCAATTTAATTTTAAAACTTGATATAGAATATCAAATTAAAGGTATTTACGTAGTGGTTAGTTAATCCGACATATTTTTATTTTTATTTTTAACAAATTAAAATTTAAGAAACCCTTGCGCAATGGTCATTAGATTATTGTCCTTATTTTATAGAAGGTGTACTGTAAACAAGTTTTGATATAGGAGCAATTGTTTGTGGCATCTTTTTCAATAACACAATTACAGTTATGTGAGCCATCATTTTTCACGCGTTTATAAGCTTGGTTAGGTTATGGAATATTTTTTACATAATTAATACTTTTTATCAAGGTTAAAATAAGTATTACGAACAGGCAAAAACGTCTCAGCGGTCTTCGTCGGACAGAAAAAAAAATTAATATGATCCTTATAGGACAATTTGATTAATGATTTTTTTATACAAAATTAAATATACTTTTACAAATATGCAATACATATGGGATACCTGATAAATGAAAATCATATGATCTTAATCAATTTGATAAAACTCAATATAATTCCCATTGGATAATTTTATTGATGAGTTATTTTAATACGGAACTAAAATCACCATGTACTAATATGAAGGATACTCATTAAAAGAAATTCTATACAATGTTTTGGGATAATTCAATCAATGATTTCGACATGAAAGTAAATTACTTCATGTGTCAACCTAAGCTCCCAAATACAAAAAATCACCATATAAACAGATAATCAGGTAAATAGTAAACATTGTTTCATCAATAGGAATAAAGAATATAAAACTAATCAATTGGCAGTTAAAATATTAGAAAAAACAAATCATTAGTTCTATTTTTTTTTTATCAAACTTCATATTTGTAATTTTTTTGCTAACTCTTACAATTTGAAGTGTTTACTGATTCTTTCAAATCTTATAAATCTATAATAATGTTATTTCAAATCATATAAATTCATTATAAAGTAATTATATTTTAACATAGTTCTTTTTAAATCCACAAAATTTGGTATCTTTTAAAATTTCAGTACAATACATTCTTAAATATACAATTATGCAGAAGTTGCCAAATAACAGAATTTTGCCTGTTGATGTAATTCAAGAAAATTAATCGTCTCTAATATTCTTTGTTCAGGCTAACTAATATGCATTTTAAGATGTTCTGGAATAGTCGGCTGCAGCACAGAAAATAGAAACCAAACCAGCCATCCCAATCATCTGTGCCCAATTTCGCGTTCCAGCAGCAGCAGCGCCGCCAGCTACAGCACCCCCAATCAAACCGTTGACCTGTCGGGGAAATTTAAAATTAATTTCCGGCATATTATTGAACCATGTTTCTGTTATAGTGTTACTAACATCACAGTTGTTTAATGCCTACATATGCAACCATGCTAATAGTCCAACATGCTTGGTACGCCTCAAAACCTACAATATATCGATGATAAGGTACACAATCATACAAAAAATGCAATATTAACTTCCATTTTGTCAAAACAACTAATCATATGCAGTATTTTGTCTGGTAAGAGAATTTAACCGCAGAATAAGAATTCAAAGTTCCCAGGGAAATATATTACCGAGTACCTATCACCTACCGACCTGTCACTGATCACCGCGGAATGAATAATTGCTTTGCAGTGCTCAAGCAAGAATTCACTATACTCACGGCTGATTGAAGTTTGTCGATTATTTGAAGAAGAATTACAACATAGTAGAGAAAAACAGGTGTTATTTCTATTACATACAGTTTTAAAAAACCTTTACAAAATTAGATAATTTTATAAGAGTAACTTTAGAAGGATTGTGTGAAACAATAAAAAGATTTGATGGCATAAGAGAATTATATTCACTTATGAATGTTTGTGATGATTATTTTTGAATGGATAGATTATGTAATTACTTTTGGGTAAAAAACTGTGTAGTTACATCTATCAAATAGTAAAATTATTTTTATTTGATAAAAGATAAAATTGTCCAATTAAAAATGATATAAAAAGTAATTTATATTTAAAAACTTTTTTCAGAAGGTAGAAACCATTATTTGTTTAGTTACAATTATGAAAAACACACCTTATTTCAAAAGTTAGCTATGATTATAGCCTTCTTCAAACAGCAACTCAAAATAAGAAGAAATCTGATTTATTTTAGATTCTTGCTTTTTCTTTCAAAAACTAAGCAAACACCCTAAAAATCTTCAAAAATGAATTTTGAAAAAAGAAAAGACATTGAAACAAATGAGCTCTACAAGTCCAGATTGCCTCTCACGCATGCACATAAATTGACACATTTGCAGAAAATGGGGGAGCAAAGTGTATTTGTTTCCTACCTTTGTATCAAAGGACAATGCCGTGGAAAGCCTGAGTAAGTATGTGCTTGGACATTACAGCATCCCAAAAGCTCTTTTATTAAATTAAATACAAAGTGCACTACATGTATCTGGCTAGTTTCCCGCAATCAGAGCGACATAGCCTTGGTTGGGGCTATGAGTAGTCGAGAGCTTATAGTTGGAACATCCTATATTGAAATTGATGTGGTATGATTCTACCTGGGGCAAGCAAATTATTAGTAAAGAGACTAGAGCCACGGCCCATTTTTGTTTTGATGGTCAGGGAAGATCGTACTTGAACAATCGATGAAGTGGATGTTAACAGATGTAATGTGAGACTAGAGGAAGTGAGACCACAGATATAGCCCATGTGAGACCCAGAACAAAAAATAGCTGTGCAAAAGCAGCAGAATATGAAACGTGAGACCTAAACTAGTCCTTGTCGATTTAGCAATTAAAGTATTATGTGTAAGACAGTAACAGAAGCATTGGAGTTAATAATGAAACACAACCATTTCAATTGAAAAATACCATGGCACTGCATCTTCAGAAATTTATATATTTGGGAGGCAAGTTGTATCAAAGCAGTACCCCAAATGTATCTATCAACTAAATTTTAAAAAATAAAACTCGAGATACTCAAAGGATATGTATCTAGGAATATTGCACATATGCGATATTAATATTTTTTGTCAATTTTGGACTACGGAATATTCATTTGCCTGCCTATACTTATTCATCTTTGCTGACATGTGTGGAGTGTCTTTGCAAGTATACACCCTATACCCTTCATTGCCAACCTTGCAAGAAGCTCTCCGACATCATGAAGCAGTAATGGGGCCACCAATCAAGCATAGCCAAGAATAACTGATTATAGATATCTAAACACCTGACAAAACTGAAGGAATGTCTAAACCAATCCGAGCCCTTTTATTGGCATTCTTAGAAGCACACCTACTATTTCCTTGTACTATCCTTAAAGAGCAAAGTCCAAGCTACATTACAGGTCATGAATTGTCGGAAAAATTACAGGTCTAAGCTTCATTATGGATGAGAAGAGAGCACTTTACTCTGTCGGGTGTTTGAAATATGTATCTGGGCATATTGTACATGTGCAACCTTAATATTTTTTGGCAATTTTGGACTACATGGGCTGGATAGCTAGGTACATTCATCTCTCTGCCTATACTCATTCGTCAATGGTTACTAGAGTGGAGTGTCTTTGCAGACATCACAGTGCATTTGAATCCTAAACATAAATCCTAAGATTTATAAACCGTGAGAAAGCTCTCGGTCATCACCATGCAGTGTTGAGATCACCCACCAGGTATAGCCAAGAATAACTATAGATATCTACACATCTGGCATGACTGAAGGAACGCATAAACCAATCCAGGAAGAGAAGCATAAAATCATCATTCACTGTCGTTACAAGAATGATACACACTATTTCCTGACACTATCTTTAAAGAGCAAAATCTAAGCTTCATTACTGGTCTAGAATGTTCAAAAAACGACTACGTTGTAGTGTTGTAGCACCACTTGCATTGCACAGTTGCAAAATCTATATTTCGTCAATGACGATTGAATATTTTCTTGATCATTTGGAAACTAAGGCAAAAGGCATAAGAGAAAGAGTGAGTGAACTAACCCAATCATTCCGCCCCCTGTATTTCTGAACCCCGCATCGCGTAATGCTGAAAACGCCGGCTACAAACCCTAAAACCCCAAATCAAGCAACGTTAACGCCACAAAAGATTATTACACAGCCCCAACACCATCTTGAGCATAGATAGATTACCGCATCGAATCCCAAAACTGCGAACGGTGTTTGCCTGATATTGGCAACCCAAAATATGTCATCAACTCACAGAAAAACCCTACCACCAGCTACGCAAAATTTGATAAACAAAGAAAAAAATCATTTACCACAAAAGAAGCTTTAGCAATGCCTGTTAGACCTGCACACATAAATGGATGATCACGAATTAGCAATTGAAAATCGTAGGAGAATCCATAGTTGGAAAATCCGCATTAGGAGTCCCCACATATTAAAGAAAATTACCCTGTTGACGAGCGTCGTATGGACCAGCGCACAAGCCCCAGATTGCACCGGCCTGAAGAACAATTGAGAGTTTCTTTCATTAGGTCTATTATTTTGAGATTGAAGCAAAGAGGAATAAACAATGTTACCGCTCCGACACGAATAATAGCCTCAACGGCGAGGGAGGAGCACGGAGCGACGCCGTCCAGGTTTTCTTCCATTTTCTCTCCGTCGCCACGTAGGCGCGTAGAATAGAACAGCAAGGGAGGGGAACGTTTTGGGCCTGCTTTGTTGGGTCTAGGCCCATAATAATTTTTTTCTGCCCAAGTATTTTGGGCTGGGCTTATAATAAACAGTTGAAACGGCAGGTGTTGCTGCAGTTTTACAAGACAGAAACCCTAGTTTATATTGGTCTCTCTGTTTGTGCCTCTACTGCTTATCACCGTCACGAGGGAGAGTGTGTTAGAGAGAGAGAGGCGCGAAAATGAGCGGGGCGAAGGGGAAGAAGAAGGCTTCAAGCTTCGTGATCGATTGCGCGAAGCCGGTGGAGGACAAGATTATGGACATTGCTTCTCTCGAGAAGTTTCTTCAAGAGAGGATTAAGGTCGGCGGCAAGGCCGGTGCACTCGGCGATTCCGTTACCGTTACACGGGAGAAGAGCAAGATCACCGTCACCTCTGACAGCAACTTCTCTAAAAGGTATATTTTTTTTTCTAATGTTCAATTCATCATGCTGCTCTCCTATGCCTTTTTTTTTTGTGGTAGTGGACTTTTAACCCGCCATAGCACTTACAAAGTCTTGGGGCTGTATTTGTCCGTGTGGTTGTTCATCGTTCATTAATGTTATTGTTTTGTGAGATGTTCAAATTGTGGAAAGAATAGATCTAGGACCCTGTTACTGACACTGAAATCAGCATGATAAGAAAAGGTGCTAGAAGACTTAGGATAAAGCTTGTGTTTTAGGGTATTCGATGAAGTTTCTAGTATGTTCGAAATGAATTTTGTACTGAGATATTGATTAATGGGTATAATGTTAAAGGTGGTAATAATGTTGTACAGTGCTTCAGTTATTTGATACTTGTATTATTTAGTCGTGTACGATTCAAAATGTGTAATTTTTAGTGCTTATGTGAATAGTCGGATTGCTTATATGCACGCCCTATCCTGTTTGTATCATGAAAATATTGCCTTGAGTTTTTGAGACAAAATGTTGTGACTTGTGAGAGTTTTTGTGAAAATGCTAGTAAGCGTAAAGCCTCAGTCTTTACTTGGGATGTTAGCGTGATTAAGTATCTGTGTGGTTCTGTTTTTAATTTTTAAATAGGAAATATTCAATCATCAGCCCTTTTCTTTATTATGCTGTAAAAAAAATTCCCTTGTAGCCCGATTTCTTTGGGTGCTAGTAATTTCCTTTGCTTATATATTTTCATTTCATGACACCTTTCTCAGGTATCTGAAATATTTGACCAAGAAGTACTTGAAAAAGCACAATGTGAGGGATTGGCTTCGGGTGATTGCATCCAACAAGGACAGGAATGTCTATGAGTTGAGATATTTCAACATTGCTGAGAACGAGGGTGAAGAGGAAGACTGAGGATCTAATTCTATCTTGAGGCATTTCCCTTAGGTTTAGTAGTTGTGGAGCCTTTTATCATGTCTTGTTTATTGACTTGTTACTGGTTGTTTAAATATTCCTGTGTTTAATTTGGAATCGACTTTATTATGCCTTCATATGAAGTTTTATAGTGATTATTTGAGAGGTTATCATAAAAATCAGATGTTTATTTTGGTATACCATTTACTATTACTATGTGAGCGGTTTTTTTGGTCCATCTTAAGCTTTGTACTTGCCTCGAGTCTGGGTGTAACTGCTGGATAACATTCAATTTATCTACATCCACAGTTACATCATGATAAAGTAGAAATAGCTGGTAGAAGCGGTGCATAGTGATATCATAAAAAAAGCTAGAGTAACTGGAAAGGAGAAGAAATCATTAGATGGATGGCTTTTGTACTGCTGGACTATAATTTAGTGCTAATCTTTATATCATCTAGTTTTACTCATCTTTGTAACATGTTGAAGGTAAGGTCGTTGTTTGGGGTGCTTACAATCGATTAGTCGTATTTTTTTTTTTAGGTTAATTGATTATCCTCCTGTGTTCCTTAACCATGTCCTAACCGATTACCTATCTTTTTTACTAAGATAATCAATTATATGTGTTCCATAAGAATGTGATAGTTGGATAATCGATTACATAACACTGTATTCAGGCAAATTATGTTAATAATTATATTTTATAAAATTATAAATATTAAAATTTATAAATAAATAAATTATTTTTTTAAAAATAAATAAATAAATTATTTTTTAAAAAATTATGTTTATATCAATTAATTGTGTATTTTTTTATGATAATTTTTTATGACAATATTAACTGATCTGTAATTTTATCGAATATATTAATTTAATGATACCATAAATAATTCAATTTTTTTTAATTAACTCAAATATACTAAAAAGTTCTTGATATTTCATTATTTCTAAATTTTGAAGATAAATTTATATACTCACATTTAACATTTTTAAAAAATAAAAAATTTCTTAGAATCATCACACTCCAATAAATTCTTTTTACAAATTCATTTTTAACTATCTGATTCTAAACACACTCATTTCTTTACACATTTCTTTCAAATCTTCAGATCCTTGGAAAAGTTCTCTCGAGAATCCAAACACAACCAAAATTTAACCACTAGTATGATTGGCTTAAGCAGTTAGGAAGAATGCGTGGTTGGAGGAAGGCGATATCACATACACACCCGAGTCTTCACCTTTCCCACCCTAACATCCAATCATTCGTGTGGAACAACCTCATTCGAGCCAGCTCCAGAAGCAGAGTTCCAAATTCAGCCTTTCCTCCACCACTCTCTCTCTACCTTCGCATGCGCCTCCATGACGTCCTACCTGATCTTCACACCTTCCCATTCCTTCTCCAATCCATCAACACCCCTCTTCCAGGACGCCAACTTCACGCTCAAATCTTCCTCCTTGGCCTTGCCAACAACCCTTTTGTTCAAACCTCCCTTATCAATATCTATTCTTCCTGTCCCACCCTTACCTTCGCCCGCCAAGTGTTCGACGAAATTACACAACCTGACTTACCCTCATGGAACGCCATCATCCACGCCACTGCCAAAGCCGGCATGATTCAAATTGCGCGGAAACTGTTCGATCAAATGCCTGAAAGGAACGTCATTTCGTGGAGCTGCATGATTCACGGTTACGTAACCTGTGGCGAGTACAAGGCGGCGCTTTCTCTGTTTCGTAGTTTGCAAACGTTGCAAGGAAGTAAACTCAGACCCAATGAGTTCACTTTGTCATCAGTGCTCTCAGCTTGTGCGCGGTTAGGTGCCTTTCAGCATGGGAAGTGGCTTCATGCTTACATTTACAAAAGTGGGATGAAAATCGGTGGTGTGTTAGGGACGTCTTTGATAGACATGTATGCCAAATGTGGAAGCATTGAAAGGGCGAAATGCATATTTGATCAAATGGGTCATGAAAAGGATGTAATGGCTTGGAGTGCCATGGTTGCTGCTTTTGCCATGCATGGACTCTCGGATGAATGCCTTGAACTGTTTGCAAGGATGGTAAATGAGGGAGTGAGGCCAAATGTTGTGACGTTTGTGGGTGTTCTTTGTGCTTGTGTGCATGGAGGGTTGGTTAATGAAGGAGAGGAATATTTCAAGAGGATGTTGAATCAGTATTGTATTAGTCCTACGATTCAACATTATGGTTGCATGGTGGATTTATACAGCAGAGCAGGTCGTTTTGAAGATGCTTGGAATGTGGTGAAATCAATGTCTATGAAACCTGATGCGATGATATGGGGAACTATGCTTAGTGGGGCTAGGATGCATGAGGACATTAAAACTTGTGAGGTATCGATAACGAAGCTTCTTGAGTTGGACCCCACAAATAGTAGCGCCTACGTGCTTCTTTCTAACTTGTATACGAAGCTGGAACGGAAGAAGGAAGCGAGGCATTGGAGAGATCTTATGGAGGTTCGGGGCATCAAGAAAGTTCCAGGGTGTAGTTTGGTTGAGATAGATGGCGTTTTTCTTGAGTTTTTTGCGGGGGATAATTCTCATCCAGAAACGCAAGAAATGTATAGAATACTTGATGAGATCACGAAGAGGTTGGAAAAGCATGGTTATGCACATAATACTGGCGAAGTATTGCTTGATTTGGATGAGGAAGGCTAGGTCATTGAGGCCACCATCTTATTAGATCCCACATTTCTTAACTTTTTAGTGTGATACAATACTTAGATATACTTAAATAAAATTATGGTAGTTCGTATAATCATTTCTAATATAAGAAATTATTTTTTCCTTTTGAAACTCAATATATGAATAGTCATAGATATATTCACATATGTAATAAATATTTTTCTCAACAAATTATTAATATCTATAGGTATTAGTAAAGAGGATTCTTAATTTTAGTATACCTAACTTATTATTAATTTTATTCTTATCAACATATCTCATTTTATTATTTATCTTTTAAGTTTTGTAATTTTTTTTAAATTAATTAACTATCTACAATAAAAAAAAAAACTATCTATTTTATAAAACTTATTTATTTATTTATTTTATAATTACATTTTTGAACATATGTTTTTATAAATTTAATAATAATTTTTATAAGCATTAATTATTTGACTGTTGTTCTCATAAGAAAAGAGTGGATATACATATGCCACTAACATGTGTTTCTACTAGTATTTTGTGTAATTTACATTTTATTCTATAAATGATTATTTTTTTAAAAATTAAAAAAAGAGAATGTCTAGAGCTTGAGAAGTACTTCCGAGCTATTTTATCCGTCAAAGCAACTGCTGCAATTCTTTCTTTTTTTTTTTTTTTAATTCTACAACAAAAATTACATCCGAATACTAATTCAAATCCAATCTTTCATTCTTGTTTTTTCCCTTCCTCTTGTTTTTTCATCCTCGTTTGGTTTTGCGGTTTTCAGGATATTATAAGATTTCTCCTAACCCAAGTGTATAATATGGATAAAAAGGGAACCTGAAGCTAATTCTACAATTATAATTTGTTGATAGTATCTTTGTTTCTTTTTTCAAGTCTTCTTCTTTTGTTATCGGTATTCGGTCGGGGTGGAACTGAAAAAGGTACTTTAACGCTTAAGTAAGTACTCTGTATAAAGACTGTGTATTGCAAAACTAATAAAAGGTACCTTACACCTTTGTAAAATGTTTATTTATAGTGTTTAGTCATTGGTCCTTGTTGTAATGAGCCGAATCAATTAGATATCAATTGCTAATTGATTTATAGCATGATCCTTGATTTATAAGGAGGTATATTGGTATATTGATGTCACCAGGATTTGGTAGGACATAATCATAATTCGTAGGGAGTTTCCATAATTGTCATTGTTGTCATTTATCGAGAGCCTTTAATATATATTAATGTCGTCGATCGGTCATCGAGACCTAGTTACATGGCTTATCCGGTACTGACTAGTATAATAAGTTTAATATGTCAAGACAAAAGATCAATTCAAATAAATTGTCATATCAACTCTACAATACATCCTACATCGGCACCATATCATATTTCCTCAAAACTCCTTTAGTTCTTCCCACTACATCAAATCCAAACAATAAGGTAATCCACCTATTCCCTGATTAACAAACAATAACGAAAGCTATAATGATTACCAACAAACTAGAACAATTATGTCACTAGTGTAATATGTGCAGATATATTCTACCATAACTCCTATACCAACTTCATATACCGAAAACTTGGTTCCTTGGAACATCTACATCTCTTCATCTTATTTACATGTACGCATCATTTTGGATTGAGATTCCAAATGAGAAAAAAAAAATTATTTATGACCAAGTCATGTGATTTGATGGATTAATTCATTTTCATCAAAGTATTTCTTCGAGATCTTACATTCATTAGAGATAAAGATCACATTATAATATATATATATATATATATATATATATATATATATATATATATATATATATATATATATATATAAATAAAGCATGGTAGTAAGTATCATGCAATACACGATATGAATTGTACAATACAATATGATTTTTCTCCCTCATGATACGAATAACTGAAACACTTGTATTTACTTTTGAATTACTCTTGTATTGTGTGAATAACTTCCAGAATTGTACGAATTGGGATCTTTGTTTGTATTGTACCCTAAATCACAATAAATTGATATTTGGATTTTGCCGTGAATCAGGTCAGATCCCACAACCAAGTTTGATAAAAACTTTAAAATAGTTTTTTTAAGTGCGAACTAAACAAAAAAGCAATGTATGATGGTTCCAATATGCCTTTCCATTAGCAAAAACTAAGTGAAAAAGCAAAACCTGTGTAACATTAGAAGAGCATAATAGTTAAAGATTGTGAGCAACGAAACATGGGAACAACGGAACAGTAGAACAGAACAATGAATGAGTAGCCCCTTTGACTCTTCAACAACACCTGTTCGTGCAATGATGTTGTTCCTTTACAGTTGATTTCTTCCCTTGCTTTACATATGTTAGTGCTACTAAGTGAGTTTGCCATTAGACTCTTACTTTTTAAAATGGATAAATCAAAAAGGATGTCTGGTATTACTTGGAACTATTGTGAAAGTGTTACTACAAATAGACTACCAGAAAAATGTAAATTTTGTTATTGTGTTTATTGGGATGGCATAGAAAGGATGAAACATCATCTTATTGGAACAAAAAAAGATGTTATTCCTTGTTGTAGTGTTCTAAGGTGAAGGAAATATTTGTGAAGCTGCTGAAAAGTAAAGAAGAAAGAAAGGATAACAACTTTGATCATGCAGAAGTTACAAGAGAAGTAGCAACAGAGAAAAAAATGATCTCCAACAAATGACAATCAATGTATCTTATACAAATAAAGAATATGTAATTCAAGAAGTTTGCAACTGCATTTATGACAATGCATTAACATTTAATCTTGTAAGAATGTAGGAAGAGCTAGCTCCGGAAGGGGGTTTGAATAGATCCTGAACTCAAATCACAGAGTATACAAAAAACACAAACAAAACATTCAACAACAAAGAAAATAACACAGCAAAGTAATTTTTATGTTGGTTCACCCTAAACCTAGGGCTATGTTCCCTTAACTGAACTACTAAGGTTCCACAAATCAACAAGTGATTACAAATGAGTACACAAAACTTTTCAGGTTACACAAGTACACAAACATCTCCAGGTTATAGCCAGTACAGAAACCGCTCCAAGTTATATCAGTCTTCATCTTTCCTTGAGACTAAGAGCTCTCAAGATGCAATGAAAACACTCTTAGAATTTACAATCGTTAAACACACAACCAAAAAGGACTAGACGCTCTAATAAAGTTGATATGGTGTATGTTTAAACTTTTTGTACAAAAGATATTCTAATAGATGTTGTCTTCTTCTTCGACTTTGAGTCCTTTATATAACTTTCACAAAAATGAACATTGGAGCTTTAAAATAGAAAGACTTGAAGACTGCACAAAATTTGTTATGCAACTTTATTGCTTTAATAGTAGATGCTCTAAAAGGAAACTTTTGATCTAATTGGTTTCTATGTCTTTAAGTTCTGCAAACAATTCAAATACATTCAAAATATACAATAATCAAAGCAAATCAAAATAACTAATTCGAAATCATTATTCTAAATAACTTCTATTTTCAAAAACTTTGTTAGTGTTATATTTTAAAAACTTTCCAAACAAGTATTATACTTAGAAATTGATGCATATTAGTGAATTTAAATTAGATGAATTTGATTGGATCAGAAACATATTAAGAATAATTTTAATTTTTGAAAACCTTGTTAATGTTTGTATTTCCAAAATTTCCAAAATTGATTTAATCAAGCGTTAAAGTGATTATTTGATTAAAAAAATTAACTAAAGTCACTACGAGTTTTGCAATTGTTTAATAATCATTAGAAAACACTTTCATAACAAAATGTTTGTGTTTAGAAAAGTCATAATAGGTTAGACCTTTTATCGCGAAAATGAAGACTAGACCATCTAACTAATTAATATTGTAGACTGTCAAATGTTTTACTTTAATATTTGCATATAAAGAAACTTTGTTATAAAAATTAATATATCCTATAGTGTTTGTTATCATCAAATCATAGACTTACTTATCCTCATAAGACCGTCTAGTGGGGTATTAGATCATCTAATGATGACTAAATCACTTAGTGTTTTAACAATCTTCCCCTTTTTTCATGATGACAAAACTATAAGTTTAAATATCATGATAAAGGTACTAACAAGTTGTATTGGAGTAGAAAATAGTTTTAAAAAAGGCAAAGTAGACATTACCCTATTTCGCAAAGATCACTCTAATGAATTCACTATAGTACAGGTTTTTGTTGATGATATTATCTTTGGTGCTACTAATGATCTTTAACGTAAGAAGTTTTCTAGCCTTAAACATAATGAGTTTGAGATGAGTACGATGGGAGAACTAAGATTCTTCTTAGGTGTCTTCAAATCTAGCAAGCAAATTGTCTAATCCTTGTACATCAAATTAAGTATGCTAAAGAACTGCTAAAAAGGTTCAAGCTAGACGATGTTAAAGCAATGAGCACTCCCATGCACCTAACAACATACCTAGGTCTAGAAAAATAGTCTAATCTAGTGGACATCACTGAGTACAAGCAAATGATTGGATCATTGCTTTAATTGATAACATCTCAACAAGATATCATGTTCAATGTTTGTTATTGTGCTCGTTCTGAAGTTGATCCAAGGGAAGTGCACATTTCTGTTGTTAAACACATTTTCGGATGTTTAAAAGGTACTATTAACCTTGGTCACTATTATAAGGTCAAAGAAAATTTCAATTTTCAAGGATTCATTGATGTTGATTACATTGGGGATTAGAGTTGAAAGGAAAATCACAATGGAAGTTGCCACTTCATTGGAGGTAATTTGATTTCATGGAATAGTGAGAAATAAGACACAATTGCTTTGTCTATAATAGAAGCTAAATATATATCAACTACTAATTGTTGCTCTGAACTGCTATGGATAAAGAATCAATCAACTTGAAGACTAGAATTTCCATGAGACCAATATCCTTATCTTGTGTGATAATAATGTTCCAATAATTTTGTCTAAAATTTTTATTTTGCATTCATGAGCTAAGTATATCGAAATAAAAGATAATTTTATTAGAGATCATTTTTGAAAAGGAACTGTGGATCTGCAGTTTGTTCCAACAGGGGACCAACTCGCAGATATTTTCACAAAACCTCTTGTTGAAGAGCGACTTGAACGTTTGAAAAAATCTTTGGGATCATCTTTATTAAAGAATGATTGATGTCAATTAGTGTAGCTTGTAATGTTTTAAAAATCTTTTGGGCGTATAAACAGTCTAAGTTTTTATGCATTAGAGTCTAGAACGTATGTGCTCTAGACGATAAAAGACTCTTATGTTTTAGACAATCATATCCTATGTGCATTAGACGTATTTGGAAACCTCATGTGTTTCACATTGCATCTGATTGATTTATATTTGTCTTTATTTACTTGTTGGTTTTATTTTGTGTTGTTTTTAGAAAGAATATCTAAGCTGCATTTTATATTTTATTATCATTGTCGAGTTATCATTTTTAATAGGGATGACAATGTGGGCGGGCGGCAGGTTGGTCCGCTGGCCCGCATAAATAAAAAAATAATTATTTTATTTTTTTGCAAAAAAAAACTGATATCCCACTTGTCCATTATTGCCGTGTGAACTTTATTTTATTTTATTTTTAAAAAATTAAATTTAATTTACTAAAAACGAATGTTTTATTTTAATCATCTAAAGGAGTTAATATTAAAAGTGACAATGGATTTAGTTTTAAGTAAAATCTTATATTTAAAATTTGCTAATAAAAAATAATATAAAGAAAAGATTTTAATAAGATAGTTAAAAAATTAGTCATCTTCATTAAAATATTTTGCAGCAATTTTGATAAGATATTCTTATACATTTACATACATATGTAGGAAAAAGAGATGCAAAACAAAACTTTAATTATTTTTAATCAAGCCTTCTAACAACCTTTATACTTGAATTCATATTTTTATCTTAATTAAATAAATTGAAATAGGGATAAAATTTTAATTTTTCAACAACAGGAATGAGTTCTTTTATAATTAATGAAATTTTAATTTTTGAAATTTTTTTTTCTCTTATTTGAACTGGCCCGCAAGCCGTGGGTTACCTCTTATGCAGGGTAGACCAGTGAAATGAATCTGCACTCCTTACGCGGGGCGGACCAACCCGACCTGTATTTTGTGGCCCAAACGCAGGGCGAACTAGCCCGCTTTGCCACCCCTGATTTTTAATCTACTCTTATTATTTAACCTAAAATATTTTCACCATAAATCTTAAGTTAAATCTTGATAAGCTTTTTGTGCCCCTCTTCTGTTCTTTTAAATCCTTTTTCTCCTATATATAAACCCTAAAATGCATGGATCTTCTTTCATCCTTATCTTTTTCTGCTTGGGAGAGAGACGCTAAGGCTACAAAAGAAAATTTTTCTTAAAAAATTTAATCTCGAGGCAAAATGGATGGTCGCGCGAAGGCTATTGATGCCTTGTTGGGTAATTCATCTGAATCATCAATAGGAACTAACAATGTCGGAAACGATTATGATTTTTTCCAAATCCTATAATCAAAGTCTTCTCAAGACATAGTGCTTGGTAAAGTTCAAGGGATGATTGATCAAACCATTCAGACTAAACGTAGAAGCATCCATCAGTGCATTTGTGAGATGGAAGAAAGATTTAGAAGGTATAAAGAAGATGATCATCTACACCTTTGAGCTATAGAGGATCATCATTCAAGAAAACTTGAGGATCTTTCTCTTAGCTTTTCTAATCAGCTTAACCATTCCCCATCTGAAATTACTCACTAGTTAAACGAGATTATCCCTAAACAGCCACCCAAACCCCCACAATAGTGATGACTTCTTTCACTGCACCTTTTTTTATGATGTCAAAAAGGGGGAGAAATATATAGGGTTTTAGAGTTTTTGGGGTACATAGTTTGGGAGTCTGTTTTTTTGTTTGTTTGAGATTTTATTTGTATTTACATTTGAAACATCAAGAAATATATTTTCTTTATTTTGCTTCCATTTGCAATAAATGTTTTGATATGGTCTGGTATCAATTGTTAGATCAAACACTTACCACTTGGTCAAAATTTATAGTTGATAATCAGGGTGCAACAATTGGTATCAGAGACAAGGTCACGAGTTCAATTCCTAGTGAGACAATTATTGAGGGAGATTGTTGCGGTTGGCATCAATTTTCCGGTGGCAGAGGACATGTGAGTTAAGTCACAATTGAATCGTGGTACTTTTTTTATGTTCTTAAGTAGAAAGACTTGTGTCTTGACTATTAGCTATAAAATTTAGTCTAGTGAAAAGCTGTCGATCCAAAAAATTTGTCCTCTTTTTATCTAAATGTTAAAGGTTGGTGGAGAGTATGGAAAAGGTTTAAAGCCTCTTTATCATAAGGTAAAAGTTTCCTACTTGAAAAAAGTTGTGGATAATGTACAAAAATGTTTTAAAAAATATAGGAGTGATTAGGAGAAATAGAGATACACATTGATGTATGATGGTTGGACGAACTGGAAAGGAAGATCACTCAATTATTTTCTTGTTAACAGTCCAAGTGAGAGTGCCTTTTTTAAAATCTATTGATACCAGTGATATGATAAAAGATAGAAAAAAATGTATGAGTTGTAGGACAACTAGGGCTTCTAACCTTGTGGCAACTGGGAGAATGTCAATGGAAATAGAACCAAATTATTTTGTTCCTCTTATGTAATTCATTTTCTTAATATAGTTTTTGAGGATATTGGAGAGTTTCTAGTATTTTACAATACCATTGGCAATGCAAAGAAAATCACCACTTTCATACATATTCACTGTCTTAATTAATCTAGTTTTTTTAGAGCGAATAATGAGGTCTTGGTTGGATTATATGAAACATTTCAAAGAATACTTTTGGATGCAAGAACAAGAATTACAATTGATCAACAATTTGAAAAGTTCAAGGGGGGTTAGGGACTTTTTGGAATGAACATGACAAAAATATTAGAAAAAAGAAGCAACCTAATACTTAAATTACTTATTACATATTATATATGATTTATAAATTTTTAATTACATTATAATTCAATATTTTGTTTGTTTTGATAGATCTTTGGTTGGAGAATTATGAGGGAGAAGGTAAAGAGTTACAAAAGGTAGTCATGAAAAATGTGAGCTCAGATGTAGTGTAACAAGGTGTGAAAGAACTTGGAACACATTTGACCAAGTGTATAGTAGGAGAATAAATAGATTGGAATAACAAAGAGAAAATGTTTTTGTGTATGTGAAGTACAATCTTCAACTTGAGATGTGATAAAAGAGTAGAGAATAGAAGGGGGAAACTTATGATCTCATATGTTTCAGATATTGAATCGGATGATGAATGGATTATTGAAAAACAAATTTATGGTTTCTTGTTGATTCTTCATGGATGGATGTACATGAGTGTTTTGATGTTGAAGAGGGAATTCCAAACAAAAAAGAAAAAGGAAGAGAGGTAATTATTTCTGTTTAGAATTTTTAGAAGTTAGAAATAGAACTGAAATTTTTTACTTTTCTTTTGCTAAAATAAGTTTTAGAAATTTAAATGTCAAGACTAATAAAAATAGAAAATTCATAGCAGGAGATGAAGAAGCTGAAAATATTGAAAAGAATAGAAGATGAAAATTATTTGAGTGATGTAAATCTTGGAGAGGAAGATGATGAAAAATGGATGATTAGGATGTAATCTCTCTTTTAAGGTTGTTTAGTATATGTAAGCAACAATCATAGTCTACAATAATTATGCACTTGCACTATCAACATCACTTTTTTTTTTATGGCTATAAGTGAAATTTGTTTAGTAGTATATAGTGATGATTATAAGAATCATATGCACCAACAACATTATTTACTATGAGGTTGTTTTGTTATTAATTATATATTTTACATATCATAAATGTTATAATTATCTATACAAAATATAAACTCTCATATGCATAATTTATATCTCAATTCAATTACTGTAAAATGAAGTACAAAGTGTTGGTTTTATGAAGTAAATTAAATATATAAAACAAGATGTTCTACCCAAGAACACATACCAACTATTTTATTTATGCATCATATCACATGTGAATAAAATATGAGTTATGTAGTTATTAACGTTTAAGTTCTCTATACTTGTAAGTTGCATTCCCAACTAATTTGGATCCATGATTCCATATTTTTATAACATCATATTTTTAAGAAAGGATTTAATTTAAAGGATTAAAAAATACATCATAATTAATTTAAAGTTTTTATTATTGTGATTGTGTAAAAAAAAAAAATTAGTTGATAAATGATACTTGAAAGATAGTTGAAATGGAATAATGTCATTTGTTTGCCTTATAATAGAGAAACACAAATCATTAGGTGTTTTTATATGATTTAAAAATAATCTTGTTATTGGATAGTTGCTAAGTATATGTTGCCTTAAAAGCTTGCATGCCCACCAAGTGAGCTTCCTATATTGCTAGTCTTTCATTCAAGTACTGCAACTCAATCACATATTAACCTTAGAAAAAGGAGTGAAGACAAGATTTTGGAGATGAAATAATACATTTGTTAGAAGGTTGTGCAGTACATATATTATATATTGCCTAAAAACTTCATTCCCAAGCTTCCTTTTTTGGTACTCTATCATCCCAAGGAACATCCAAACCTTGATTTAAGGTCATGTTATCCATTTCACCTTTATATAAAACTAAGTTAATACATTATTGCAGAGGTACAATCTACAATGACAAAAGATTTACCCATTTAAATTTTTCCCTGCTCTTTCATTACCTATGTATAATATAATGTGATACAACTTAGAATTATTTAGATTAAAAGGAGAGTAAGAAATGAAATTGTTTGAACTGAAGAAACGAAATTGGTTGAACCGAAGAAAATAAATTGAAAAGTTTGTGGTAAATTTAATTAATATAATAAAATAAATTTAATTGTATATTAATATATTTATAAATAATCTTTATTAAATAATTTAACGTTAAAAATAAATTGTCAAAAATATAAATTAAAACTAAAATCAAATTTAAGTTAAAATATAAAATTATTACAAAATTTAAATAAATAAAAAATTATATTTAACGGTAAAAATATATTACAATAAATTATCAAAATTTAAATAAATACAATTTATTTGATTTATTATTTCACTATTTTTATTTTTTATTTTTATTATTTGTTTATTTTAATATAAGACAGATATTAACAAATAATATATTTTTTTACTTTATTAATTTTTCAAACTATTCATTTTATTAGAATAATAAAATATAGTTATAAATATTTAATTTTTTATATTACATACTAATATAAAAATAAAATTAATTGATTAAATATAATTTTTTTTATTAGATTAATTATTAAATATTAAAATAATTTGTTAAAATTCAAATTATTTATTTATTATGCTTCTTATCATAATTGATTATACATGCCGCTTTTGGTACTTTCTACTTAAATCTGCGCTCCTGTAGTGGGAAACAAAGTGAAATTTCCTTGTTTGAATGAAAGTGTCGCTACTTAATCAAAAGGGTCAAAAATGAAACTTAACCCATCTTTTAACTCCTGTGACGTCTCTTCCATTAAGGAAGAGTACAAAATTAAGTACCAACAATAACGTGTAAATATTACTAAGAATTTAGTGTGTATAATTATTAAATTTTTGTACTTAAAGAATAAAAGTTATGTCACGTCCAAGTTTCATAAAATCATTATTAAATTGTAATGATTAAGTAGGTATTTGATATTAAATTATATAGGAGGTGATTATTATGTTTTTTATAATTTAAAAGCTCAATCACTTTTTATTTTTATTTCTTTAAGGACTAAATTACTGATAACTTATAAAGAGGGATCAAAGATAGTTTACACAATTTTTTAAAACAGGTGGGTCCTAATAAATATTACAAAATATTAACAATTTGATATTGCCAAAAGTATCAGAAATTCATTAGGCTACACTGTTCAATTATTTCCTGTCAAATAATTTAATTAACTATTATTGATGTGATGTGTCTATTTTCTTAAGAATAATATCTTGCCCTATTCTCAGATACATAATAAATATCTTGATTTATTTACTTAATAGTTTATAATTTTTAGAAAAGGACAGAATATAATTTATTTATTAAGTGGTGGCCTTTGTAATATTTTTTTATAAATTTAATTAACTTTTCTATAGCCTACTTAAAGTATACTTAATAAGTCCTTTGCAAACACAAAAGGTTGCCTTTGAAATTTCCAAAATACTTATTTAACAGCACTAATTAATAGCTAAAGAATACAAATAAAAGAAACTAAAAGGATATTGAAATAAATAAGAAAATACATATTTTATAACGTATGATATAAAATAAGATTGACTTTAGTTCAGATTGAATACTAGACCTTGGATAGTTCAAATAAATATATTTTTTTTAAAATAATAATTTTATCAGTCGATTCACTTTTTTTTAAATTATTTTTCGTTATTAAGAAAAGGTATCAAAGATAAAATACGAACTTGTTTTCTTCTGGATAAAAAAAAAGTTATTTCATTCTTTTTTATTTTTAATAAAATTAATAAAAAAATTTCGTTTTTTATTTGAAGAAAAGAGATATTTTGAAGTGAAGTATTTTGGAGCAGTTTGTCAGATCTAATATGAATCGTACATGGACGATAGTTGGAGTCGATGACTCTCCTAAGATTTCCTCATTTGAAATCATCCTAGGAAAGAGGATTAAACTGATCCTTGCAACAAGAAATTTCACTATTTTACAACCGTTATAGTTACGACCATCATCCGAAGCTTTTTTATTAAATAAGAGAAAAATATCTATTGAAATTGTGACTGTTAAATTATATTTAAAAATTTAATAATAAGTGTGAAAAACATTAGATATTTTATAATTGAATGATTCATAATGTAAATAAAGTAGTAAACAAATTATTTCACTCTTCCTAAATAGATGTAAAATATTCTTTCAAAAATATGTATTTTTAATTTCCATTTCATTTTCTATTTTAAATAATGACAATTAATGTTAAAATGTTTGGTTTCACATCCTTATCATCAATTAAAGTCGAAGTAGGCTTAAGCTTAACCAAGAAACATGGCTCTTCCAAAATTTTAAAAGATGGTTTAGACAGTTATAATATTAAAAATCATTTTTATTTAATTCCGTATGATTTATAAAAGAAGTAGGATATAATTTTTTTATACCTATTGAGTATTTTATAAAATGATAAAAAGTTTTAGAAAGATTATAGGTTTTTCTTTATTAAAGCTATTTCTTTTATTTATTTGAGTTTGAAGCTTTTATCACAAGAACATGAAAGGATATTGGTTTTAGAAAAAGAATAAATGGGAAAATGTATTATGTTCTCAGTTTTAATTAATTTAAATTAATGGTCAATATTTATTTATTTACAAATTCAACGCCACGTGATTCTTGTTTCTAAATTCCATGGTAAGTGTGAACGCACTCACTGCCACGTGCCGTGATTCTCGTTTACATTTATTAATTATTATACACATTTTTATATTATTTCTTTCTATCATCTCTTTTTCACTAAAATGTTGGAATAACAAAATTTATATTTACACTAAAATGTATTTCACTTCCTGATATAATATATATATATGACATAATTTTAACTAAATGAAAATAAATTAAGTCCCTACTTCAAAACATAATTTTAGTTATTTTCATTTAAATATTATATAACTTCTGATATTTTAATTCCACACTAAATTAGTATTACATACATAATTTTAATGTAATTTTTTAATTAAAATTATCGTATCATCATACGACTTTGATTTTGAATTTTACCAATTAATCCGATTTCTTTACATAAAATCGTGTTATTGGAATATGATTTTCTCAATTTCATAATAAAAAGAATATTTAATCTCATAATAAAAGAAAATTTTACTTATATTCGTAATTACAAAATAAAATAAGACCATTTTAATGCAAAACCAACAAAATCAATGCGTTGAATATAAAAACGTTTGAACATTATCTAGGTTCGATTTTTAACAAAACCCATTCTCAACCAAAATTATTATTTTCTATATTTTTAATTTATATATCTATTCAAATAACATGACTTTATAATGTAATTCTCCTAAGTTTCTATTATTAGTTTTTTTCCTCAACTTATTTTGAATCACCATCTAAAGAAAGCGTAAATAAAAATGAATTAAATTTTAAAAGTGTTTGGCTTGAATAAAACAAAATAGAAATAAGAAAATTATTTATATATTTATCAATAAATAATTTAGTGTCATTTAATTTTATGAAAAGTATTAGTAACATTTTTTAACACGTTGTTTATTAAATGAAATTTAATAGAATGTACAAATAGAAGAAATTCATTAAGAAAAAGGTAAATTTCACCATAATTTAATCAATAATAAAGAAGTGTGTTGATAGCATTTTTTGTATAATTTTAGTAATCTCAATTCAATACTTCTAATAGAAGTATAATATAAAAAAATAATGAAAAAAAAAATACTATTAAATGGAAAAACAACAACTATGTTTTTGGAAAGTAACGTCACATCATTAGTTATATTTATTCATGGTTTTAAGGTTACGAAGGTGAACACAGAACAGAAGCTCCTCCACCACGCCACACAACGGTCTGCAAAGCCACTCCCAAATCCAGATTCTGCTCCCATTTCCTTTCAACGAACAAAAGTCGTTTTCGCCAGAAAAAAAGAACGTTTCCTGCGATTCGCTCCGGCGAATTCTGCCTTCGCCGGTACTGATTTTACCTCTCTTCACCTTAGTCCAATTCCACGATTTCCACTACTTCTCTTCCTCGATTTTTACTTCTGATTTTGACATCAAAATTAATAGTTTGCATTTGCAGATTTATTTTAGCTCATGTCTTTCACAACTGAATGTACTCAGTAGTTGGCTTGCACTGGAATACCAGCTCTTGATTAGTTTTACAAGTTCTTCAGAACAAAAGAATAACAAATATTAATTCTTTTGAATCTACATTTATATATGCTGACTTTACTTGAATGTGTTCACGCTGCCAGTTGAATGATGGTTATATCTGAATTGACATGGGATCTCGTGTTGTTGAAGCATTAAAGTGATTTGATTCTATCAAAAAAAAAATTCTGTGTCTTCTAATTATGGACTTGGTGTTATCAGGGCGTGTGAATGTTTTCTTGCGTGAAAAGTTGAACTGCGATTTGTACTGAGTGAGACCCTCTCTGGCACTAAGCCAAAAAAGGGTAGAAGAATGGTTCCCTTTTCCAGCATACTGGGGCACGAAAAGTGTGACAGATACTTATTTTTTAGTGGAGAATCTGCCCTTGGGGATAATTTTCGAGCCTTTTTGTATCTTATTGGCCTTGCTTACTGTTTTATCGGATTATCGGCTATAACCGCTCGCTTCTTTCAATCGATGGAAAATGTGGTCAAGCACACAAGGAAGGTAGTGGAGGTAGATCCTGTTACTAAAACTGAAACTATTAGACATGAAAAAGTTTGGAATTACACTATTGCGGATATTAGCCTGTTGGCCTTTGGAACTAGCTTTCCCCAGATATCATTAGCCACCATTGATGCTGTACAAAACATAGGGAAGCTCTATGCTGGAGGTTTGTTTTCAAAAAGCGTTTGTCCTGTTCCTTTCTTCCCATGGAATATTAAAATCAAAGTTTGATTTGTTTGTCGATTGTCGTCTTGGTGAATTTGAAATTTAGGGATTATACGTCAATAAGTAATAATTTTTTGCTACTATTTTTCATGTTCTTAAACCTATGTCTTTCTACTTTGACAGACAATACTTCTAAAGCTGAAATTGTATTTTTATTTGTAGGCTATATAGAATACTAATTCGGTATATTTTGAATTATTCTCTTCATTCCCTTTGTAATTCGCTCAAATTGCTAAGCAAATGTTAATAGACCAAGCAAATGATTTTTCATTATTTTCCTTGTTCACTTGTGGCTATTTTCCTTGTTCAATTGCTAAACAAATGTTAATATATATGTACACATACACACAATGACTAATACATTGTTCAAATTTGGTTTGGTTTCTCGGAAGTGTAAATAGTTGTTCTAATGAGTGACTTGAGTGCATAATGTGACTTTCTTCCTTTTGAACAATATTTGATTATGCAGTATTTGTTTTATTATGAGCTTAATTTTTTATGGTATTGTTAAGGGGCTTTAGACTGTTAATAAACCCTTTATCACTGCTGAATATTCAGGTTTGGGACCCGGAACACTTGTTGGTTCGGCTGCATTTGACCTTTTCCCCATCCACGCTATTTGTGTAGTAGTTCCAAAAGCAGGAGAGCTGAAGAAGATTGCTGATCTAGGGGTATGGCTGGTGGAGCTGTTTTGGTCATTTTGGGCTTACATTTGGTTATACATAATTTTGGAGGTAATCTTCCAAAATTATTGTTTGCTTCCTTTTTATTTTCATTAACTTATTTCTGGTTGTTTAAGAACTCTAATTTGGCCTACATTTCTCGCTAGAAGACTTCTCAACTTAGAAACTGTAGTTAACCTGTGCAAAATTTAGAGAAAGTTAGTGAGAAAAGTTCTTAGACTGCCGCGCTTCCTAGAATGTTAAATTTGGTTCTTAGGTTTCCATGGGCAATGTCTATAAGTGCATTTGCAACTGCATATCCTTAGTTAGCAATTAATTACAATCTTGTGTCCCAATCAGCAAGTCAGAATAATTATAACTCTTGATACTTAAGGTTAGATAAGTCTAAAATCTTTTGGGAATACTCTCATCAAGAAACTGAAAAGTAGGTATGGACTCCAAACGTTGTGACTCTGTGGGAGGCCTTGTTGACAGTACTACAATATGGATTACTATTGATCCATGCTTATGCTCAAGACAAACGTTGGCCCTATATTTCTCTAACTATGTACGTGCTTCTACTTGCTTCTTTTTTATTATATTTAAATTTCATAATTCTCTTGTTGAATCTTTCAAGTTTGATGCCTTGTTTTTCATTTAAAGTGCAAGAGATGAGAGGCCAGAGGATTGGGTACCAGAGGAGACTCCTTATTTTCAACAGGAAGCCTATCAGAAGGTGAATTTCTCTGAGATAAAGCATGTTAATGAAGAAAATGGGGACATTGCTGATATTTTTTCCATTCATTCAGAAAACCCCACAGGTAGGTTTGGCTTGACTTATCACAATGTTTTCTTCTCATGAAACAGCTTGTTCAGCATTAGAAACATCCTGAAATGTCAGAGCCATCTTATGTGCAAATTTTGTAATTTGCAGATCCATTGCATGTCACAGTACCTCAAATAGATGATGAGGCTGAAATTTTAGACAAAGCTAAGGAAACAATGTTGGAGTATACCCAGTTGCTTACAATTTGGAGACAGCAATTTGTGGATGCACTGAGGGTACTTTATTTTATGTTGCAAGTGTATCTTTAAGAAAACAACCACAGCCTAGCCTTACTACATTATCAATTGACATTGTTGAGCTCTTGAAGAGCTATTTTTTTCACAAAACTATTTAGAGCAAGATCTTATTCTAACATTATTAGTGAAACTGTAACTAACTGATTCAGATATACCCACATAAATGTCACAAACACACTTTGTTTTTTGGCATAGTTAAGTTTATCCTTTATGTTCAAATGTGTTCTTAAATTAATATATTATATGATTATTTTCTGTCAATAAATTCACTTTTTTTTATTGAAAACCAATTAAATATGAAATTATTTATAGTCCTGAAGCACAAAAAAAAAAAAACAATAATAAGCAGGAAAAAAATGATGAAGGACCTCAAGGATTTTAAAGAAAAGTTCAATTTGAAGATCATGCCTGCGCGCCTGTCTTGATGTCACACTTTTATCTTTTTCTACTTGATAATTCCCACAATTATGAGTCTATCTTTCTTCAATTTCGCTTTTCTTTGAAAATAATTTTATATCTCTATTTTAATTCACCACATTTAAGCCTCTTACATTCACCTACGATTGCGAGTATCTCTGTTTACTCCTAGTTAAATTTCCTGATAAAGTTAGCTCACTGTTTATGATTTTCCGAATTCCCTGAATCAGTTTATGATCCTGCACAATCAAATGACATATACAAAATGAAAATTCTTAACTAGTCAAGCTGAATTTCAGTAGATATATCCTTATTGTTACTTTATGTAGTCATAAATTTTAGACATTAATTTAAACATGGAACTTATTGTTGAAGTTAGGAATTGGATAGAATGATTATTCAGGCATTGCAGAGAATATTGTGAACCTTAATGTACTAACAAATAATACCTATAAAAAGTTCGAACAATATATTGTCAATATCTGAAGTTCAGTCTGTAATTTCAACAGTTGGAGAACCCAGAAACAAAAAAATTCAAAAATATGTATCTCCTCCCAGCTCGAATTTTCTGGCAATTTCTGCTTTTACCATGGAGATTTCTGTTTGCTTTTGTTCCTCCTTGCCAAATTGCTCATGGATGGATCTCCTTCATTTGCTCCCTGCTTTTCATCAGCGGGATAGCTTACATTGTGACTAAGATCACAGATCTTATAAGCTGTGTTACAGGTTTTCTTTCTCACTCGATATTCCTGTCCTCTTTGCAGATCATTATAGATCATAAGTAGTCTTTACAAATTGTCAGTTTTGCATTTTTGAGTTTTTTTTCCCTCTTTGACAGGAATAAATGCTTACGTGATAGCATTTACAGCCCTAGCCAGTGGAACCTCGTGGCCTGATCTAGTGGCAAGCAAGATTGCTGCTGAACGTCAAAAAACTGCTGATTCTGCAATTGCAAATATCACTTGCAGGTCTTTCATTTCGACATTCACCTCATTCTATCTTTAGGAATCACTCCTTTGTCATCATTACATCATGAGTTGCCTTAACACTTTTCTTGAATCGTTAGTACTTAGTATATTCCTGGATGCTTTTTATATTTTACACTTTAGTAGTTTATACCTTGATGGTTCTAAAAGAATGTTATTATCTCAAGAGGTTCAACTCCTTATTGGTGTGATTATGTGTTTCTAGCATCTCATCAGATTTAAAACATAATTTGATCGATACTGATTAGGTTTTTAGTACTAATATTGTGGATCTGGCTTATAGAAGTTCGTGAAGTATGTATGCATGTTATGCTATAGGTGAAGATTGATATGTGAATTGCACAAAAAGAATTATCTTAAAGTTGTTCTTTAATTATTGACAGTTATGAACATAGGTGGAGTTATTTGCTGAGAAAAACTTTGATCGAAGGCACCTAAACAAGTTTTGTAATTGACAAATGTTTATCTGTGAATACATTTTTCGAATATAATAGATATTTTTTCCATGAAGTCAATTTCATAAATTAAAAACTTAAATATCTATATTCATGACAATTAGAAATAACCCAATATGTAAATGGAATACCCAATAGAGCAGAGATCACAGTTATACATATTCTTTATTCACTTTGTCCTTGCGAAGCCTTACGGATACTTGGAAATCTTGCATACTAATATAGAAATGCTTGTATAGCCTTCTAAATAACTAAAAACTAAAAAAGTATTTGCTAGGATTTCAGATTGAAACTTTACTATTTTGTAATATGTTTATTCTCTTCCATTCTATACCCATCTGAATCCTGTATTTATGAAGCATGGGTAAAAATATCGTTTGCTTTTATGGCTTGCCAAATCATAGTTTTATGAAGTTGATTATTGACTTGGTTATTAATTCTTTTTGCAGCAATTCAGTGAATATATATGTTGGAATTGGTGTTCCATGGCTTATTAATACTTTGTACAACTTCATAGCATATCGAGAACCTCTCCGAATCCAAAATGCCGGGGGACTAAGCTTTTCGTTGATTGTTTTCTTTTGCACTTCTGTCGGGTGTATATCAGTTTTGGTTTTGAGGCGTATAATTTTTGGCGCAGAGCTAGGAGGGCCTAGGCTCTGGGCATGGATTACCTGTGCCTTCTTCATGTTATTGTGGATTATTTTTGTTGTACTATCTTCACTCAGGGTTTCTGGATTCATTTAGAATTTTATATACAAATATTGAGTAAACACACATTGATATATGAAATTTGAGCGTGTTAGTTAATAGTCTTTGATAAAAAAATTTATAGAGAAGAGTCTTTAAAAAATTGTTCTTTTGCATGTGTTTGTATTTTGAATATCTATAATTAGATAAATTTTTTAAATACTTATTTTATATAAGAATTTGAATCAAGAACATATCATTCAACATTCTGAATTTTTGTAAACCAATTTGGATATTTAGAGAGAAAATAACTTGAGACTGTTCAATTTATTGTGTAGAGCTTAGGCAGTATCCTCTAGTGCATTATGTTTCCCCAGTGACATCATACTTCGTCCACCTGGCCAACAGCGGTCAAAGCTGTGGTTTTTTTCTTCTATCTTTTCATGCATTTCATACACTTAATAAGTTGAAGTTTTTACTTTTTCAGATTTACCCACTTAATGATGTTGTATTAGTCTTGGTTATGCTTCCATCGAAGAATTGAGCTCTCCCTCGAGAGACTCGTTATAAACTTGGTTTACCTTGCCAACTCCGGGGGATGTTGAGAATAGCTTTGTAAAAGAACCCTCTGAATTTCTTGCTTCTCGTTTGTTTGATTAGAATTGGTCCTCGGATGACAACTCATCATGAAAATAGTGAAGCACCCATTATTAGAAAAACTATCTTAATTTATCTGATTCACAGTCTTTCAACTTTCATCAAAATTGTTGGTAGAACTCTCGTTTAGTCATAGTCACCTCCTTTATTCATCATAACCGAAATAAAAACAGAGAATTCATCCTGATATTATTAAAAATATATAATTACATCCATTTTAAAATTTAAGATTTCTCCAAAAATATCGTTATTGGGGGGAAAGTCAGAGAACATGAATTTGGGACTCAGATCTACATTTTTAAATTTCGAATTTCTCCAAAAATATCGTTACTGGGGAAAGTCAAGAGACATGAATTCGGACTCAACGATCTAGTAAAAAGATGCCCGATGAAGACGAAATGCTACTTTAAGAAAACTAACACTTGCCATCGACAAAACAATGTAAAGCTTCCATATTGAAATAATGTATCTGCCAGTTACAACAGAACTTCAGAAGGGCAACCAAATCTTGCACTTCTAGCCCCCTAATGCCACGTCTGCGTGGGAAGCAACCCACATCCTGAAACAAACATTCATGTCCACTAGAACTTCTAGTTTAAGCAAATGCACCAGCACATGCAGTAGCTGGAGCAGCTTCCAGCTGTTTCTTTGCAGAACTGTATTTTTTTGTTATAAACCTGGACAAATCAACGAGATGAAAATTTCACAAATCGTACTATATATACCTATGCTTATTGTCACAAACAGTATCCATACATAGATAATGTTTTGCCTACAAATAACACAGCAATACATGTTATTTTCAATACTATCCCTCTCCATTAATAAAGCAGATAATTGAAGGAAGAAAAATAATTACGTCAGTAATCTCTCAAAGAACTTGATGATCGTTATTGGTCAAATAGGAAACTTGAATCAGAACTATTATGTTTTTCAACAACCACAAGGCGGACATTTCAAGGAAAAGAGAAATAAACCTTTCTAATTTTAAACTTATAAGACAAGTAAATCATTCAAAAACTGCATGTGAAAGACAGATTGATATCAAGGTTTAAATTGAAGTCACAATTACAAATCCAAGTCATTGTAGACAAATTCAGCTGCAAGCGAAATTGCAATGTGAAAGACATCAAAAGACATCAAAAGCCTTCACATTGTAGTTGCAATTGCAGCCATGGTAACGTTGTGATTACAATATCATGCAGTTGTAATTGTAAGACCCTAAAAGCCTTGACATCATGGTTACAATTGCAGTCATGGAAACCCTTTTTTAAAACGTCAATAGATGTCCGCATCTAAGGGTGTTCCATGGTGAACATATAGCAAATGAAACGTTCATTCAATTGGGATTTACCACATTTAGAGGAATAATTACAGATTACAACTTTAATGCTTTAGATATGAGTTGCTTGCAACTTTCATGTGTACTAAAAGGTTGCCAATAACAGATGGTGGAACATGGCAGAAGGCCAAAATTCCGCCATCTAAACAAGCCATTGCATACAATGGGGCTGATGAAGTGGGCCTCCCTTCAGAAATTGCCTGTGGAGAGGGGTTCGGGAAACTGTCCCGTTATAGCATTATGTTGTTATGGCAGTTTGGAGAATGGAATTTTTAAACAATCGTACAGTACTACGTCCTTATGAAAAGAAAAAGAGAGTAATACTTTAAGCATAGTTATCAGTTTCAAATAGGGGCTTGCCACAACTAACTCTGAAAACGCTATTGTGACAACCACTACTTAAAATATCATAATACAAACTAAATTTATACCGCAAATAAAAATACTCAAAAAACAATAAAAAAATTCAGTTACTACTGTGCACACAAACTGTTAGATATTATTAGATATTATGAGATATTATAGTTATTGTTTGATATTTCATATTTATGTAATGGGCTTAGCCCATTTGTTTATTTTTCCTATATAAACATAACCCTATCTGTTCAATATACACAAGGGATTTACTCTATTCTTTCTTTTCCTTTAATATGGTATCTAGAGCATAAGGTTAGGGTTCAAATTTTATTGGTGAACTCACTGTTCACTGGAATTTTTCAGCCATCGTCCCACCGCCTTGCAAGAACTACCACCGCTGCCGCCTCGCCGGAGCCGCCGCCGGAATCTCGCCGCCGCTGCCACTGCCACTGTGACTCCTTCCGCTGTCATAATGCCGAATCCGTCTATTTATACTAATTATGTCAATGTTCATCTCTCCATTGACAAATTGGATGGAACCAATTATGATACGTGGGCCTCAGATATTAAATTATGACTTAAGAGTCAAGGTTATGTTGATCATCTTACCCGTCCTAATGTTGCTGAAAATAAGATTTTTCGTTGGTTGAAAATTGATGCTCAATTATACATTGTTATCAAATCTACCATTCATTCATCTTTAAAACAAATTTTTCGTACCTATGAGACTTGTTTAGAAGTTTGGGAACAAGCAAAATTATTATACACTAATGATACTCAACGTCTTTATGGTGTATGTCAAAATCTCCTCACAATTATTGCTCCCAAACGTCTTGATGGTACAATGGCGGAATATCTAGGTAAACTTCATGCTCTTCTTCATGATTTTAATGAGTTATTACCTCTTACCTCCACTCCTTCTCAAGAACTAGAACAAAGATCCAAGTTCTTCATGTTATTGGGTTTACATGGTCTTCCTGATGATTATTCTCATGTTCGTGATCAAATTTTGGGATCCCCTATCGTACCCAATTTTACTTCCACTTGTTCTACACTTCTGCGTGTGCCAAGTAAACAAACCACTGAATTAACATCTCATGTAGATAACTCTTCTGCTTTAGTCTCTCAACATAATGATCATACTCGTCCTCACAAGCCGGGCAAAGGACGTCACAAGTGTGACCATTGCGGCAAACTTGGACACAAAATTGACAGATGTTATGCCTTACATGATCGTCCTCCTAAATCTATTGCGGTTGCTCAAAGTGCTCCTGTGCAACCTTCTACTGTGGACCATACTTCAATTGATACCCCAGGCCAGCCTGCTATTTTCAATGAATTTCTTAAATGGTATGAGGATCGCCAGAACTCTAGTTCCACAGCTTCTGTTGCACATTCAGGTACATCTTTTGTTGGCCTCACTCACTCTACTTCCGTTGGCCCTTGGGTTCTAGATTCAGGTGCCACAAATCACATTACTGGTAATAAATCTTTTTTCTCTTTCCTATCTACTACGGGTTATTTACCTGCAGTTACCATGGCCAATGGATATAGGGTACCATCACATGGTGTTGGTACTATTAACCTTTTTCCTTCTTTATCTATTGATAATGTTCTTTATGTCCCTGGGTCTCCATTTAACTTATTATCCATTAGTCGTCTCACTCGTTCCCTTGATTGTGTTATTTTTTTTATCAAAGATTTTGTTTCTGTACAGGACCGGAGTTCGGGACGGATGATTGGCACCGGATGTGAGTCTCATGGACTTTATCACCTACAGATCTCTGCACATGTTGGCGCGATTATGGATTCTCCATCTCTCATTCATGCTCGATTGGGTCATCCTAGTCTTGCCAAGATGCAGCAGCTTGTTCCAAGTTTGTCTAAGGTGTCTAGTTTATCATGTGAGTCGTGTCAGTTAGGGAAACACATTCGTAGTTCTTTTCCTAGTAGTGTCTCACAACGTGCTTCATCTCCTTTTGCCTTAGTTCACTCTAACATTAGGGGACCAAGTCGTATTAAGTCTACTTTAGGATTTCAGTATTTTGTTACTTTTATTGATGATTATTCAAGATGTACTTGGGTGTTTTTAATGAAAAACTGTTCTGAGTTGTTTTCTATATTTCAAATATTTTACAATGATATTAAAAATCAATTTGAAATTTTCATTCGCGTTTTGCGTAGTGATAATGGACATGAGTATCTTTCTCATTCTTTTAAAAATTTTATGGCTTCTCATGGTATTCTTCATCAAACTTCATGTGCTTATACACCTCAACAAAATGGGGTAGCTGAGCGCAAGAATAGACATCTTGTTGAAATAACTCGTACTATTTTAATCCATGGTCATGTTCCTCAGCGTTTTTGGGGTGATGTTGTTCTTAGTACATGTTATCTCATTAATCGAATGTCATCTTCAGTTTTAAATAACAAAATTCCTCATTCTATTTTATTTCCACATGACCCTCTCCACTCTTTACCTCCCAAAGTTTTTGGATCCACATGCTTTGTTCATAATTTTAGTCCTGGTCTTGATAAATTATCTCCTAAATCACACAAATGTGTCTTTTTAGGGTTCACTAGATCACAAAAAGGTATCAATGTTTCTCCACTTCTCTAAATCGTTATTTTATTTCAGCAGATGTCACCTTCAGTGAACCTTCCCTTTACTTTAAGTCTTGTCCTTCTCCTTCTGTGTCTTCATCTAATCAAGTTAATATCTCTCTTGTTGTACCTAGTGCACCTAAAGATTCACCACCGCCACCAACTCTTCAGGTGTATAGTCGTCATCAAACGTCTCATCGTCCATCAGATGACTCTCTTCTAGTGCCAACACCTCATCCCCCTCCGGCTCTGACAGTTGAACCTCCGATAGTTAAACCTGATCTTCCTATTACTATTCGAAAAGGTATACGTGCTACCCGTAATCCCTCTCCACATTATACTGCTTTGAGTTATCATAGACTATCTCAACCCTTTTATACTTGTCTTTCGTCTATTTCTTCTGTCTCTATTCCAAAATCTGTAAGTGATGCCTTAGCTCATCCTGGTTGGCGTCAGGCCATGCTTGACGAAATGAATGCGCTTCAGAATAATGGAACTTGGGAACTTGTTCCTTTACCATCTAGGAAATCTGTTGTTGGTTGCAGGTGGATTTTTGCTATCAAAGTTGGTCCTGATGGTACTATTGATCGTCTCAAAGCTCGTCTTGTGGCTAAGGGTTATACCCAAATTTTTTGTTTAGACTATGGTGATACTTTTTCTCCAGTGGCAAAGATGGCTTCTGTTCGCTTAGTCATAGCTATGGCTGCTCTTCAACAATGGCCTCTTTATCAACTGGATGTTAAAAATGCCTTTCTTAATGGGATTTGCAGGAAGAAATTTATATGGAGCAACCTCCCGGTTTTGTTGCTCAGGGGGAGTCTTCTGGATTGGTATGTCGTCTTCGCAAATCCTTATATGGCCTCAAGCAGTCTCCTAGGGCATGGTTTGGAAAATTTAGCAATGTTGTTCAACAGTTTGGTATGACTCGCAGTGAAGCAGATCATTCAGTTTTTATCGTCACTCGAGTGCTAGGTGTATTTATCTTGTAGTATATGTTGATGACATTGTTCTTACATGCAGTGATCACCATGGCATCTCACAAGTAAAACAGCACCTTTGTCAGCACTTTCAAACCAAAGATCTTGGCAAACTCAGATATTTCTTGGGGATTGAGGTAGCACAATTCAATAATGGTATTGTTATCTCTCAAAGGAAATATGCATTAGATATTTTGAAGGAAATTGGGTTGATGAATTCGAAATCTGTTGATACTCCCATGGATCCCAATGTCAAGCTTCTATCCAATCGGGGGGAGCCTCTTTCAGATCCTGAGAAGTACAGGCGATTAGTTGGAAAATTGAACTATCTCACTGTTACTCATCCTGATATTTCTTTTGCAGTCAGTGTGGTGAGTCAATTTTTTAATTCTCCATGTGAAGATCATTGGAATGCAGTCATTCGTATACTGAAGTACATTAAAGGTTCTCCTGGAAAAGGTTTGCTATATATGGTCATAATAACCATACTAAAGTCGTTTGTTATTCAGATGCTGATTGGGCAGGATCTCCATCTGATAGAAGATCAACTTCTGGTTATTGTGTCTCCATTGGTGATAACTTGATCTCTTGGAAAAGCAAGAAACAAAGTGTTGTGGCCAGATCTAGTGCAGAGGCAGAATATAGAGTTATGGCCTCAGCTGCTTGTGAGCTTATTTGGCTTAAACAGTTACTTAAAGAATTGCAATTTGGAGAGGTCACTCAAATGACACTTATATGTGTGATAATCAGGCTGCTCTTCATATTAGCTCAAATCCAGTTTTTCATGAAAGGACCAAACATATTGAGATTGATTGTCATTTCATTCGAGAAAAGATTATATCGGGAGATATCAAGACTGAGTTTGTTAATTCAAATAATCAATTAGCATATATTTTTACTAAATCCTTACGAGGGCCTAGGATTGATTACATTTGTAACAAGCTGGGTACATATGATCTATATGCACCAGCTTGAGGGGGAGTGTTAGATATTATTAGATATTATGAGATATTATAGTTATTGTTTGATATTTCATATTTATGTAATGAGCTTAGCCCATATGTTTATTTTTCCTATATAAACATAACCTTATGTGTTCAATATACACAAAGGATTTACCTTATTCTTTCTTTTCCTTTAATACAAACAATCACCATTAACCGATAGAACCAATAAGAACATAGCAACGAAGTCAAAAAAACCAAAGATGGCCATTAAATTAATACAAAAAAAAAAATAGCATGAAAGAAATAGCAGAATTTGAGCTCGGAAGTTTAAAGGAAGAGCAGAACACAAGATAAAAATAGTCCTATAACAATGCGAAGGAATAGAGGTCAAACAGAGGAAACCTTTAATGGAATATATTACCTTAAGAAGCCGAAGTGTTACGGGTAAAAACCCTATATCACAGTAGCAGCCACAATATATGGCCGCTATTGAAAAGCCACAAAATGTACACTAAAGTTCCAAGGCAAGTAAAAGGAGGTGCTTTTGTTACCTAAAGAAGTCCCTCCATAGCAACTCAAACATCAACCAATTTGTTCCAGTTTTAGACGAGCCATTACCACCATCATTCCGGTTCGATGCAGAAATGGATCTGCAGTAACACAATTCACCAGTGAGTAAACACCCTATTCATACAAAAACCAATACCCTTAAACAGAAGAACACAAAGAACAACACACCTGCTGGCAGTCTTCTTCAGTTCTTCATACATTGTGCGAGGTGAGAGACATCCCATTGCCAACCACGGAGAAATCTTGCAGGAGAAGTTGGCACCATATATACTGTGTGTTCCATCCTTATACCCCTTGTGTGGCTGAGCTTGACACTCAGCCGCAAATTTTTTCAGCCTCTGCATTGCCTCAGTCTCCCCTCCTACCATAGAAGCATTAGCACCAGACTTCCCATCCTGCACAATATAGATAATTGATGATAACAGTTGAAACCAATAAGATCATTGATGATAACGATTGAAACCAATATGCATGAACATTGAATAAACAAACCTGTGGCATTGTGGAAGATGGATTAAGGCCAAGGTCCATCAAGGAAGGAATATCACCAATCTCAACATCTCCCCGAGAAGGCAATCCCTTAAGCTGATCCAAAGCCTCAATTGTCTTCCTAATCTCCAATTTCTGAACCCTATCCCTAAATCCTCCGTAATTGGAAGGCATATCCTCAAGCTTAAAAGGCAAATCCTCTAAATGATACAACGTGCTTCCCCAGAAGTATTTCACCTCCACGTTCTCCTCCTTCATAGCCGCCTCCACCCTCTCCTCCGACTTCGCCTCGTCGTGAGAAACCTCCCGGTGCGCGTACACCGCGTCGGCCCCGACGGCCTTCGCCACCTCCACCAACACGGTCTCGGGTTTCCCGATGCGCACCACGAGATCAGAGCCGCGAGCCTGGAGGTTCCGCCGCAGGTCGGCGACGGACTCGATGAGAAAGGTGGCGCGGTAGGGGCCAGTCTTGTCGAAGCCGGACGCGGACTTGCCGTAGTCGGCGGGGTCGAAACAGTAGACGGGGAGCACGGAGAGGGATTCGCTGTTGGCGGAGGCGAGACACTCGTTATCGAGGACGCGGAGGTCGTTGCGGAACCAGACGACGGCGGCTCGGCGAAGCGCGGCGGCATTGGAGGGGTCGCGGGGGCGATGGGGGCCGAGGGAGAGAGGGGCGTAGAGGGGGGTGGCGGAGAGGGAGGATTTAAAGGAGGTGTTGGAAGGAGTGGGGGAAGCGGTTGAGAGAGAAAGATGGGTTAGGGATGAAGCTTGGGTTGGAACCTTGACCTTGTTGGGTTGAGGGGTTGGTAGGATCTTGGGTTGTCGAAATGGGAAAACGGTTGGGAGAGAGAGGGATAGTGATGCCACTGAAAATGGTGGTTCTGTGGATAGTGGTGCCTTCTGTATCTGTTCCTCTTTCTCTGTTTCCATTTGGTGAGTTGAATCCATTTTGGAAGAATGAAAAGATAACCTCAAGGTGTTTGGTTGAATGTGTTTGAAAGTGGAAGTTATGTTATGCAGTGTTGAGTAGTGTTGTGTTGTGTTGTGTTGGCTTATCTTCTACCTACCTCTGTTTTGTGTTGTTGGTTGGTGCTCACTTGTTTCTCTCTCTCTCTCTCTCACTCTGTGGCTTGGATTCTACCAGTAACATGTCTTTTCATATCATGCTCCTACATACATTCATACATACATACATTAATTAATTAATTTAAGGCATAAAAGCTTTTAAATTTATTTTGAGTTTCTACCTTGTCAAATTAAAAATATGGTAATTTGGAACTAATTTTGTTAATGGTCCATCTCATCTTCAGATCTGCTCTGCACTGCTATTTGATATTTACATTTGGAGAGGAGCCACCAACACCCTTCACCTAACCTCTTTTTTTCTTCTTGCTTTCCAACTTTCCATTCTTTAATTTTTGTATCTTAACCTTTATCACTCATTTTCATTCTCCAATTATTCCTTTTCTGATGATGCTTTACTTTTCAAAAAATGTGCATCGTAAACCCTATTTTTAGTCTATGAATAGACTCAAAAGATAGATATAGAGAGAGAGAGAGAGAAAAATGGTAGTTGCCATTAATAATATAGCAAAAAATGAAAAGAAAATTAGAATAGAAGTTTGAATGAATTTGTATTTTCTTAGTTTATTTAAATAAGCGTTTTCTTGCTAAAATTTAGATGGTGTTATGTTAGGAAAGATTTAAAAACAATTTGTGTTGCATTTTGTCATTATTCTCATAAGGACTTGTCAATTTTATACAATAGCAATTTATTTTCTAAGATTACTTCGTACTTTGAAATTCGTCATGAGTTTCCCCTCCCCAACAACAAACGTGGAATCACATTCTAAATTGTTTTTCTGTGTTAATTTTTGCGAGCTGCTATTTAGTACAACCAAAAATTCATACAAAAAAAAATAGGGGTGTATTACGTGCAAAAATAAGTTAAAAAAACAAAAGAAATTTTGGTCTCAACTAAAATAATAAATAAACGATAATTGATATTTCTCTTCACAATATTAGTCCAATCATTTTATTGATTACTATTTTTCACACCTATTTATTTATTTTATATTTTTTGCCTCTATTAAATAATTCATTATATATCTTCAATTTCCGTCGTTTTTTTCTTTCCATTCATCCTAGATCTCATAAAAGGTGTAAAACAAAGATCATCCAATTTTTAAGCAGAATAATTTTATATTTTTCTGAAACTTATTTTCGTCAATTCTCTGGGCTGTTAAAATATAATGAGAAGTTACAGGTGCATAGGCACTGCAAGTGTTCCTCCAGTCCTCGAGGAAAAAGGATGGCACTTCAAAGTTACCCTGCATGCACACAAACACTGCTCGAACTCTAGTCTCAAATCACAGGTGAAAAGTAAGTTTTTTGATGGAAAGGGGGGGCCAAAAGCCCTGAAAAGTGAAAATTAAAGGGTGCTCCTTTTTTCTGCTCTTCACAACTTTCTTGGGAGACTTCTCATTCGTTTTTTATTTTTTAAGAACTTTTAAGAGCGAATGCGAGGTACCAAAAAGGATTATCAATGCTTAATGGGTTTTGTGCATGAACCCTCCGTTGGCATTGATAATGGTAATGTATGATCAACACATTATCAATGCCAATATGCCACCGAGAAGCAGGAAAGCTTCAAGAGAACATTCCGTAAGCCACATTCTGCAGTGAACCTGTATTCTTCAGACAATGGTTTTAGATTGCCTTTTTAAAAATATAGTTATACGTCTTCATAATCTGCATTTTTTTTGTTTATGGTTTGTTGAAATAAGAACACAGTCTGTACCCAATAGAAGTATCAGATCATAGTGCAGACCCTTGTGCTGTTTGTTTTGAACCTTCCGAAGGGTATGATTTTGCACCGGTATTGTCTTGCAACCAAGTTCATCGATGATATATAGCTTCATTCGTGAGCGCATTGCATTGTGAGATAAATTGGAGTGCAACTACGGTATTCAATATGCTTAGAAAGCGTACACAAAATGGGAAGCTTGAAGGTGACAGACATCTTGGAACAGATTATGGTAATACCTTAAGCATGTGTTTTTGTCAAAATCTGATGTCCTTTTGGACACTTGATCAGACAATTGCGAGTGGAAAAATTAGTGATTTCACCCGCAGACTGGGTGTCCGCGTAGTGGAATGGTACAAATGGGTTTGTATATCATACTCTATTAGAAACACCGGATATATAAAGCAGAGTTACCGGATACAATGGCTTAAGGAAAAATTCAGATTATAAAATGTTTCTGTTGGGAGAGGGCGTGTCCACTTTCCACAAACAAAAACCACGCGGGATCACCTAGTTTAGCATGTAGTAATCATATTAAAAACCAATTGCACTATACACAAATATCAATGCTCACATCTACAAAATGCAACAGTGTGGCAAAGACAGCAACAGCCATCTAGCAGCCACCAAATACCACATGCACCAACCACCTTCCAAAATGGCCAGTGTTATACATTAAAATCAATCAAAATCAGCTAGGATCAAGAACCACATAGCAAGTGGCATGTGCAACTGACTTTCAGAGGACAGTTGCATGAAGGTCAAACAGCAATTGCAACTTGAATGTCAACAGTAAAATCCGTCACTCCACTGAAGCTCACATGCCAAATACCCCAAGAAGCAGGAAACTTTGAAGTTGTGGTGGAATGATATCGATACTATTGTTGGTTTAAAGCAGGAAGTGTAGGGTGTGGCCTAACAACATTCAGAACTCCCCTTGCAGTTGCCTGTTAAGGGAAAAATAACTGAGTAAGAAATATTGATCTAAACAGTCTGACTAAGCATCTATCCAGTTGTTTTACCTCAAAGAAGGAATTCAGATTTAACCGCAAGAGAAAACGTCTCAAAAAGGGGGCTCGCTGACTTCCAGCAAGTCTGCTGCTGCGCAGTATAGTGTACAAGGAATTTGATTTCTTGTTGAATTCCTACAGATGTTAGATTAGAGAAAGCAAACAATAAATAAACAGTCAAAACCAAGAAATTTGATTTCTTGTTGAATTCCTATAGATGTTAGATTAAAGAAAGCAAACAATAAATAGTCAAAACAGACAATAGACGTCGGTAAAGGATGGAGATCTCATCTAAAATATAGAAATGAAACCATTAATTTGGAAAGGCCCAATCAATTGAAACAGGGAGGAAAAAGGGTGACTTATTCATTACACAGATTGCATTTAAATACAAATCTACCCCAGCAATTTAGCTCCAGATAGAGAAAATTTCTATGAATTGAAGAGAGAAAGTTCAATTTTTGACAGTATAAATTAAAGAATAAATGACAAATGAGGTAGAACTTCAGATATTTGAAGGGAAACAGAAGGTCTCAGGCGAACATTCCCATATAAATTTTTGCCACCTTGCACTAAAAAAGGTGATCTGTGAACAAAACCATAAAGAAGCAACTATATTGTACTCTTTTCTAACTACTAACAGACAAGTTCAAGAGTAGATAAACAATACTGTATAAAAGTTAAAAGCCCATTCTGGAGTTCCCCAAATTCAATTAAGCCTGTCTTACCAAAGAGTTACAGCTATAGAATTCACATATTTATCATCATAACCTTACCCTCATCATGATTATTAAATCATAATGAATTATATGGAGAAACAAGAGTATTTTTCTGATATATCATAATATTACAGCCTGAATAAGGCATTCACACTCGACAGATTGAATAAGATGATTGATCATAAATTAATATCTTTTTTTCTCTTAATTAAAAATGCTCAAATAGTTGGGCCTACTATGTTTAATATATAAAGCTGTATGAGGACAATAATGGCTTTATTGAGATACTTGTTCCTGTACAATTATTTGGCAAACAAAACCAGAAATACATATCACCTCAGCTATATGTTCCAGTTCAGAAGTATTTGAACAGTTATCTTGGTTCTCAATATTCCAGCAAAATTGCAGGCAAAGCTTCATGATACTATCCAGTATCCTCGATACAGAGCCAATGTCCAAGAAAGCTTGTGAAATCAAGGCTGAAAGATACCTGTAGGAGACATAAAAGTCGAATAGTATGATGTAGTAGGTAAAACTAGCCACCAGAAGGAATACAATAAAGCACAATAGTGAGTTTATCATTCATAAAGCAATAACAGTTCAAACATCAAGGCACCTGCCACATGCTTCCAAAGAGAATAAAGTGCACATTAACCAAGTCCCTAATTTCTCATTAAACCACAAGTTCAGGGTAAAGGAAACTCTATGCTGATCTGCTGTTACTATCAATAGCAGCAAACTGAAACTAGAAGTTATCTTTGACCATAAAAAGTAAAACATGATCCCTGTAGGTGAGCAATCGGATATAAGTTGGCGTACAGAGTGAATGGTCACAGAGCTGTATTTAATTTGGATAACCATGGTTGTGCTGGTTTTCATAGTATGCATGTTGAAATAGTTCAGCAAGCAAGACGATTTTACACCTCTAGAAAATGTAAACACTAAAAGCATGCAATTCAAAAAGTATTACTCTTGATGAAAGCCCACAAGTTCTGTAAAATCACGAGACTCTTGAATATGAGATTGCAAAATATTCCATTGAGACTCTATCACATCAACCTGAAAAATGAAAGCACAATTTTAAATGTGAAACAGACATTTTATTTGTTGCAAAAAAGGTACAGTACACACGAGAAAATTGTAATTAGGATACCAACACCCTACTTCTTTCCCTAAAACCAGACACAAATTGGAATTTTTGCTAATATAAATATAATAATAATAATCTTCATTCAGTACCTATTTGGCATCTAGAATTTTAAGCATGAAATTGAATATTAGAATTAAAATTGAGCCTGTAAATTCTAATTTTAACAATTGTACCTTCTTAAAATTAGAATCATAATCTTAAATGGTAATATCATGGAATCACAAAATAACCAGCCCAGTCCATTCCTAATTCTTAAATGACCCTAAAAGATTACCACTTCCACTTCTAGGAATTAAATTTCTGCTAAACACAAAAACAAAATACATTTCTCTATTAGAATCAAATTGCAAGGTATAGAACTCAAGTCTCACGTTAAAAGGGATTTATAAGGCCTTAGGCTCTCCAACTATAATAGCGAGATTGACTTGCTTTTGTGGTGTGGTTCTCCCAAGGCTTTTATCAATTTATATCAAAGCTTTTCACCATGTCTCTCAACAGAAAACAAGTGGTGATAGAGCATTGTAGTCTTTGTACAATAGTAAACTAGTGAAAGAGCTAGTATAGTCAACTCTTACAATAGTAAACAAGGCTACAAAGCGTGATGGCATTTTAGGATCCAATACAAGGAATAGGACTTGAGTATGGGATTCTAGAGTGGAATTTACAAGATCTTGGAATCTCCAACTATGATGTCTAGCATGGCTAAGCTTCTGGGGTGTAGTACTCCACAAGATTCATATCAGTCTTTCATGCTTCGTCATAGACTCCCAACAAGTTTGGACAAGATATAAATCTCCTATTTTTTAATTTATAAACTAGCTTCTCTATGTTTGTTGGACAATGGACTCTTTGATTATGTTAATTTGACAGTATTTGCCTAATTGACTGTGAAGACTTTGTAATAGTAATACACTTTTTTACATGTTCATTTCAGATGACTTTTTGCTTGCATATTCAGCATATTGCACCCAAGTGCATGAATCCAAACAAATATAGCAGTGCTGAACTAGTGTATCAATCCTATAATTACTTTGAAGTTCAAATAAAATTTATAGTAGCAACAGAACAAATTTAATGTCAAAGATAAGATAAGATATGAATGACAACCTGAATATAAAATTGGAGATTTCTGATCAAGAATGCCATATGTTCTCTAACACGCCACATTGGTCGAGATCTCTGTTGTTTCTGCTGTGTTTCTGAGCACTTCTCTTGATCATTTCGGCGTTTGGCAAAATCACTATGATATTGGTGCATTACAGATGCCCATAGCTTCTCCAACTCCATTTGTGTCCGTTTGAGCCGCAGTAAGTATTGGAATATTCTGAGGTACCTGGTTATTGTGCAGAAAATTTACTGACCTAGAATTAACATAATAAGTTTATTTAAGATATATAGGCCCTATTTGAATAAACTTCTCCATAAGTACTTTTGAAAAAAGAAATGAAGCTAAAATTAACAAAATTTCTCCATAAGTTGAAACTTATGCACTACAACTTTTATAAATGCTCTCATGTAACTTCTCTAGAATATGATGTGCAAGAGTTTGGTTTAAGAAACATGAGTTTGTACATGCTCTCATGTACGAAAGCATTGTTTTAGTATGAGAGAGAGGGAGCAAATCCTGATTAAGTAATTATTGAATATTAAATGTCAAGATTAAAACACAAAGTCATGTGACTTTTGTAAACACATTTTTCAATCTTGACCACTTAAGCCAGAGGGTCCAATGGTCCCCATGTCTTCATATTAAAACTAAACCAGTGGTCTCACAAGATATATACCCTATATATAAATAATATGTATATCTCTTAAACTAATGGCCCTTATCATAATGTAACATTTGTATATCCTGCAAACTTGGCATATGAATCCATAACACATTTTAAGAAATTTTATACCATAAAGGGTTTCTAGTTAGAAGAACTAGTAGAGCTAAAATAAATAGCAAGAGAAAAGAATCAGCCCTTGGACCTCAGGACATTAGCAGTAGTAACTTACTTAGAGAGGACTTCTTGAGTAAAGAACAGATGCAAAGGCCAATCAACAGAATACCCAAGAGCAATACCATCCCAACCATCTACTGACACTTCTGATAAAGCACTACCATCCACAGAAGAGGCTGGCTTTGGTAAATCGATCAGGGAAGGTTTAACTGTGATTCCAAAAGATGGCATCCTAGAGGAAGAGAACATATTAGCACACAGTGTTCATAACAGCTCAGCGAGAAGCTAGCACAAAGAGAAGGAAAAATAATGAATATGGATCCTAACCGCAAGGAAACTTTAGAGAAATATTTGTCTTCTTCACCAATAGTTTTTAATGCAGCCTGCATTTCAAAGGAGTTGCAATTAAGCTTTATTAATGTATCTAAACACATAAACATGTTGATGTAACTAACTGGCTAATGGCATGAAGCCAAAAAATCATTCATATCATAAGGTAAACAAACCAGCTGAAATGGGACCATAAGATCAGCTTCAGCTGTTGATTGGCGTGGTGGCAATCGCATTAATTGACGACTTTCCTCAAGGAAACACTTGCATAAATAATGAGTAAATCAAAGACGTCAGTATAATTTCATTAAAATTTCAAGACAAACTGAGGTTTGAACTTCAGTGAGTAATTGATGCATATATAGATGACACTTCCCAATGTTAATTTCCTAGCTAAAAGTTTAGACCAATTTGCAACGTCTCCTATTTTGTAACTGAATTATTTAGTAGTTCAAAAATCAAACCAATATACAGTTTCAAAGAATATTTTTTACCATTTAAAAAATAGATCATTCCAAAATAAAAAAATAAGGCATATGTTGGAGATCCAGAAATGACAGGGAGAAACTCACCTACCTACCATAATATATCAATTACAAAATACTCAAGCTAGTATCAATATTCAAAATAATCAGTAATCTACCATAAATTTCACTAAACATTGACTGATTAAACGTAATGTCTTAGCCATGGACACAAACACACACAATGATTATGATAAAACCAATATAGGGCCAGTTTGTTAAGGATTTAAAAAGTGATCTGATGTATAATAATTTAGGGATTATTTTTTAGAGACTTTAGAAAAGGCTGAAGTTAATTATGTTTGTTTACAATAAATATCATTTATTTAAAAATAAATAATTGATTTTATGAGAAGTTATTTTAAATAAATTTTTATTTTAATAAAATTTCAGATTATTTGTAACTAACACATAACAAACCAAAAAAGTGTTTATCCTTTTTAAAAAACTATACGTCGGTGAAAAAGGTTTAAATAAATGTGCTCATAATCAGTTTCAAGAGTTAATTAAAACAAATGCATGCAGAAAAGGAGAAAACATATCATTGACATCACTCTTTGATGGATGGATAGTTATCAAAAGTTCAAAACCCTCTGATATGTGCAAAGGGTCATGAGGGTATATGTTGGGTCTGTGGGCCAAGTTCAACCCAACGGTCCATGTCCAATGGTTTAATTTAAATAGGAAAGTCTCCCATTAGAGGCAGGGTGTTGTGAGCTTAGAGTTGGCATGGTGATCAGGTAAGCACTCTTGATCATATCATATCACCTCCCTGCCCCAACCTCAATTTTTCATTTCATACAGTTTTTTCTAACACAATGAAAACAAAATTTGCAGGTTGACGCACTCACTGCCATTCAAAATATTAGCATAGAGTAGATAATATTTCAAGCTTTACCTGGAAGAAATCTCCTTTTGCCAATAGAAAATAGTCTTTTAAGGCCTTCAAGTGGCCATTCAAGTCAGCACGTACAACCACAAGCTGTAGACATAGAGGGAATAGAAATTGAACGCTCTGAACATAAATGCTCCAAAAATTAATAAATACATGAACCAGAAGATTTATGTTATGCACCTGCCAGAGATGACTGGCTGCAATAGTCTGAACAGAGTCCACAGCACATTCAAATGATCTTTTGTGAAATTCAGATGATTCCTGAGGAAAGTTAACAATGAGTTTTCCTAAACACTAACTGGAAATGTTTAACAGTAAAGAATGATTTGTTAGTTAGTTAGTCAGAAACGAAGAAGTATGACACATCAAAAGGCTCTGCCAACAGTCCAACTATTTAATAAAAACAGCTTTGGAAAATCAGCATCTATATGATTGAGTGAAATGCAGGACATGAAAACCTTTAGGTTCAGAAGCATTGCTTCAATCTTATCTGCCTCAGATTGTGGAAGCAAATCATCTCCTATTCCCATATTAATTGCAGGTTCCCTATGAAAATGAAAACGCCCTGCTAATCCATGTATTTTCTGAAAACTTTTAGGCATTTGAGGATGCATAGCATCCCCAGACTGGAAGTAAGGACTTGGATTTCGTAGAACCCTAACAGCTTTTCCGGCAAAAAGAATTGATTCAGCAACACGCATAGGTATATATTCTGGCAGCATATCCTGCAAAACAAAATTTATAAATAGTAAAAATTGTATGTACCAACCCTTGGGTGACCTGTCAATCTAAAGTTAAGGACAATTAGAACTCCTGAACTGAAAAAATCCAATTCGTTAAAGAATGAAACATGGAATTCATTGATACACAAAAGTGAGCTTACAAACACTAAGCCAAAACAATATTCATGAAAAAGATCACGTTTGTTTCAAGGAATGACATTCCCTAGAATACTAAATGTTATTCCTTTGTAAATTAAAAAATATCTTTGGTTAGATTTTAATATTCCTGGAATATCTTTTAAAATTCAAAATCATTAAGAGTAGAAATGGAAGCTATAATTGGGTTAGAAAATAATCTTCCATATTCCTATGGGAATATAACTTTTGCAACCCTAGTATAGGAACAAAAATGAAGCAAAAACAAGGTATTACTACTTTTCCCGGCTCAAACAGTACCTACGAAAACATTTTTATGGATTATAGTGAACATGGGAATATTACATTCCAAAGTTCACATTCTCAGCGATAATTTTTTAAACCTTGAAACAAGCACACTCAAAGGAAAGCAGCTCAGTGTCATGACATGACCAGAATTAGCTAATGATACCAAAGAAATATGAAATCCCAAGTGCCAATCAGACAAAGATGCATCATCAGTTGACATGCGTGCCAACTTTTCAGAGATGTCCGGATGAGATGAGTTGTTTCCTACATCTCTATCTTCTTGCCTGAAAAGCAAATGAATGAGGTCAAATATATAATTACAAAGGAAAATAAGAGTTCTCAAAACCTAAGATACCAGAAATTATCAATGCTACCAAATAATCACAAAGTTTAAAAGAGGTGAAGAAGATGAACTAATATCCAGATAAATTAGTTTTCATGTACCACACACATCATATATTTTACTAGCATAGTTTTTTTCTTGTTTGGAAGGGAGAGATCAGAGGTGATAAAACATTTCGTCTTTTGATGATTTGGATAGGTTGTCTCAGGTATGGGGTTAAGTGTGGAGACACAGTAGAAACAAAAATACTATGAAACTGATATTCACCTGATATGATGTGATGTGCTATAATATAATGTGATGATATGATAAAAAAAGGTAGAGTACTAACCCTTTATTTATACTAATCAGACTCCTACTAACAGGAGACCAATCATAAGATGATGAAATATGGAAACCAATCCTAAAAGTTAGTGAGGAAATAGGAAATTAATCGTAAAGGATAATCTAAGATATAATCAAGATGATATAAGATGTTTTCATACATTATAAACAGATGAAACAGATAAGTATTATTTAGTCATTGTCAATTCATGGTGACAATAGCATATAACAGTAATTCTAGAAATATAGCAGAGGCTACAATCATTTTGATAAATTATGACAATGATTTATGATGATGATAATAATAATAATATAATATCATTTATAACCAATTTTATAGTATGATACATCAATCGTGGACATAAAATATTTTCAACAAAGGCCTTTACAAAGTTTGGAAGTCCAGGATAATTAACAAAAGAATATATCTTACTCTCAACACCATTCTTGCAATACAACATCATATCAGTGTGCCCCTATAATTGTTTTGAGACTCGATTAGAAGCATATCAACAGTAGACACACTAAAAATTAATACCGAGTTACCTGCTAATGAAAAATTCTCCATGCTGGTCTTGAAGAATCCCATAAACCATCCATGATGCAAGCTGGTTATACATAACCTGGTGTCCATGCCAAAGAAGCCTAAGCTTTGGACAAGAATAGCCAAAAACGATAATAAGAATTAACCAAGGGTGAAAGTTGAAGACTAATGCGATGTTTTAAGGATCAGAATAAACAAATTAGTTCCAAAAAGAAATCCATCATTAATATACCCAACATGATAGTCCTCGATACTTTTACTTCACACCTATATTGTTTATACTCAATTAAAGATTTGTAGTGGCTAACAGAATTAAAGCATTCATGACTTCACATTTTAAACCCTAGATGTTTTTTACTACTAGTCTCGTACAATAGCAGAATTTAGAGGCTAATCATCACATAGTTGGAATGACATAACCTGCATCTTAACACCGCCAAGAATACTATCCACCAAAAGAAATGCATACCTTTGCATGCAAGTCTGTAATTCAGGCACTCCACAGTGGCACCTCTTATGCAGAAGATTAAGAAGTTGACCTCCGTGAATATCATCACGCTCAATCTCCAGGATGAGTTCGTACAGAGGAGGCAAAAGGCAAAAAAACTGGAAAAGAAATAAAAATCAAAATCAACGTCTAAATAAACTGAAAAGAGAGAACAGAAAAAATTACCTTGTTAAGGCCCTGAGTAACTGTCGCCAAGATAGGCATGGTTTCGGACAACAACTTCTGTTCAATATGCAGAACCGCAGACCTATAAACTGAGAGCACTTCAACAATGCCATTGGCTAGGGCCCTACGATACACACTTCTCTTCTCCTTTTTCTCCAAAGGGTTCGTATTCTCAGACCTTATCCAACTTAAATTCCTGCACATGGCTGAAAACCGCTCCATCTCCCTATAATAAAACCCCAACACGATGATCCTCTCAATAAGTTCCCTGCACCCAACACAATCCATCAGAAAGTTTCAATTTTCAGGGTGCCCATTAAAAATTACCCTACGAAGTAAAAGAATTGTATTTTGGGGTTTAGAAAAAAGAAAAATTAAATTAAAAGGTGGAGTTAGAACCTGTCGCTTGGGTCGATAAAAGAGATGTCGGGAGCGAGCTTGAAAGTGCATTCGTCAGAGATGGGAGCTTCAGCGGTGAGGTGGTCCCGCCGGTCGACGATTAAATCACCGGTGTAGCCCAGTAACGCTAGCAGAAGCTCGTGCAACATTGTTGTCTCTTGAGAATCTAACCTATCGCTTGTGGAGAAAATGCATGCGTTCAGAAAATTGGATCTTTTGGAGAAGAAGGGTTAGATTGGATCAGAGAGATTTGAATTTTTAAGTATGAAGGAAGTTCAAAATGAAAGCTCCAAAAGCATTGAGCAGCTGAAGGACTATTTTTCCTGCAAAATTTAAATCACTCCCATTATACTGTCACTGCTAAAAAAACAAAAATATTATATAATTTTATAATTAATGTATCTAGTATGAATGTTGATTTTTACTTTTCTTTAACTAAACATGCATTTTGGTTTACTTTATTTTGGAAATAAAAAAAATTATTTACTAGTTTTCTAAGAGATATTTTAAATAATAGTAAAAAGATTAACAATTATAAATTTTTAACTAATTCCTTTAAAATAAGTAGTTGTAACTTGAAAATAAAGTGTAGTTATAATCATAGATTAAAAATATAAATATTTTAAAATTTTAAAGAAAAAAATAAACTACAATTCTGGTTATAGCGGTTTATAATAGACAAATTGTGTATTTTCATTGAAATTGAATTCTAAAACTTAAAATTTATAGTAAAAATTTAAATTTGAATATAAACTTATACTAAATATTATATTTTTTATTATTACAAGTATTTTATAATTTTTTGTAAATTTCATTAAAAAAATAAATGAAAATTATTCGTGAAATGTTTTAGATAACTCAATTAAAAATATATTAACATCCAACTACATTATACTAAACAAAGATAATCTTAAATTATTTTATACTAATGAGAATACCTTAAAATTAAAAGTTTTCTCTTTGGTTGTCATTAAATTTTGTTAATTTAAATCAAAGATGACGTTGACATATGTTTTTAGATCTTGGTCAAAATTTTTATTCAAGGTAACCAATATTGAAGAAAAAAATTGACATTTATTGATTGAAAGTTGTGAAGCTAAGCAGTGTACAATTAGTTATTCATTTTATATATTATTATTTATAAATAAATTTATTATAATCAAGTTCAATTTGTTTGTTCCCTTTGTTAACCTCTATCACCACCAAAAATGGAAACAAGATCGTATAAAAAAATTTGGTGCATATAGTTCTTAGCAATCACGAATAGTTTAAAAAAACTTTCTCATCATATTTTTAGGTATTAATTATATGAAAAACTTATATAATTTTGGGGTCTTGCAGGATTCCTTGGTTGAGCAAAGGTCCAAAGGTAATTTTTCCCCCATGGTCGTCAAGATATACTTATTGTAGTTATTGGACGACCTGAGCATTCTGGTTGTGTGCGTGATACAACATTCGTTAGTTCTTCGGAGTTGCATCCAAAAATCTTCCTCTAAGGCAACCAACAAGGAAGTAATTATTCAATTAAGGCAGTAGATCACCCAATAGGTGATAGAGGAGGTTACTTAGAAGCTTAGAAGTTGAGGCAGGAGTTTTAGCAAAAGCTCCAAACCTTAGGCATATCATAGCAGACAACTCCTTCCAACTAGATCTTTGTGATTCCCACTATTAGACTAAGCATAAATGGAATTTGAGCACTTGATGCTCCATCATCAGGGGATGACATTGGCTCAATAAGCCAATGTAAGCTATTTGTAGAGGACAAGTGGTCCTAGGAAAAGTCTTTGAAGGGGGCCATTACTTTACATAATGTGGCTCTCCCCCTTAATGTTGTGAAGGTCGCTATGGAGAAAGTACGATTTGTTGATGTCACAGTTTCTATGCCAACAGATGAGGTAACTATTGTGGCATAGGCATTTCAAACATTCATCGCTTGGCCTAGGCACCTCGTTCAATCAATTCTTAAAACCCTAGTAAGAAAATAAATTGTAATTATTAATTTTTATTTATGTATGAATACATTTATATATTTTATTTAATGAAAATGTTATTTATTTTGCAACAAGAACGTCGGAAACCAAGTCCACAGAGAAATAAGCAAATTGTTTCTATGGACGATCATATAGCCTCATTATTAAAGGTTGATGTAGCTATAAGTACAAACCCAACAAAGGTTTCGTGGGATGCTACTATTTTTGAAAGAAACATTGACATCCCCTTATATATATACACATGTCTGATAAATTAGAATGTATTAAAGATTGTCGCTGACAACCAGGAATTGAATATATCTGTCATTCAATTTTTGATGATGCAAGTCTCTTAAACATTATTTCATTTTACTTTATATAATTTAAATCATTGATTATGTTTTAACTAATTATACTTGTAGGTATTTGTCTAGAGTATGTATTAATGACGGAAACACATGATGTTTATGGATTCACGGATCCCTTCAATTAATTAATCCTATGGGAAATAAGAAAAGTGAAACTTAGACATACATCACGAATTGTCTAGTTACAGGGAGAAACAAACATATATTTGCCCCTTATATTAATGAGAAAGTACTACTTTTAAGTTGTCAAGTATTAGTATTTCATTATACTAATTGTTTTCTCAATACAGGCAACATTGATAGTTACTTGTGATATTCCTAAATGATCACATTGTTGCGTGGTTCTGCTCATTGCACAAGAAGTCATTCGCATACTTCAAGCAAAAAGTGGACTGGTAATTACATTATTAACTTACCTATGTATATTAGTTAAATGTCCCCTTACAAGCTTTTTTTATTAATTAGCTCATACATTGGATATAACATAATGAGAGGTCGACCAAGTGCAAAGTCCCAAAAGCTAACATGGTTGCACCTAAAAGTTTTTTAATTTTCATTATTAATTTTCTATCTTGTGAAATAAATATCATTATTAAGTTTTCATTAATATTGAATTGTAGGCGAATAAACAAACAAGAGGTTATGAGTGTGACTGCTATGTAATGCAATGGATGTCAACCATTGTAAGAGCTGGAATTGAAGAGGTTGGGATCATGTAATCATGTTTAACTAATTGTTTATAAAAAATTATGTGTAGTTTATCGACTAATTTAAACCTATTTTGTGATGCAATATTTTATGGATATTCAACCATTGGATTTGAAAACAATAGACTATGTGAGGAACGCTTGGGCCACGTTTTATTTTATTTTATGACACTCTAGGATAGATGATGATCAAAATAGTTAAATCATAAGTAGTTAGTTTTAGTTTTGGTTTATATGATTTAGTGTATAGAAATTTTGACTTACACATTGCTTTACAATTTCATTTGATTCATTATATTTTATTTTATCAGTATTTATCAGTTTTTTGCATTATTATTGAATATTGCGGTTTTAAACAATACAGGTTAACTTAGAGAGAAGAATATAATAAACAAATTGAACCTAAAAAAACCTAACATTGACAACAATTTTGACTAAAACCATAATTTATGAGACATTATAGGCGATGATTTTGACTATAACCCTCGCCTATGTGAGCCTTTTGTCATACAGAGTAAGAGTATATCGATGATTCGGACAACAATTGTTGCCTATGCTTCTCTTTTGTGTTCTTTTACATTGCTCACATTAGGTGACGATTTGGTCAAGTAATCGTCGCGTATGAAGTATAAATAGGCGACGGTTTAAACAATTGTCGTCTATATTGAGTTACTTTAGACAACAATGGCATAGACTACAGTTTTAAAATCGTCGCTTAATGACTTTAAAATCCATTGTTTAAACACCTTTTTAAAGTAGTGTTTATATAGTATATAATTGGTATGTGCAACAATGTTAACAAATTATTTATGTAATGGTCATATCACCAATTGATATATGAAAATTGTTAGTTTTCTTGTGACTCCTCTCAACAAAATGAGACAATAAGTCTTTATCAATTGTCTCATAATTAGTTGTCACAAATGACAATAATCCACATAGTTCAATTATAGTCTCTATTTAGTGGTATGAAAGTCTTAACTTGTTCTTGTTACACCTATAAGACCCCAACTTCACTTCTCCAAAATCCTACAAATACCCAAAATCAATAACTAATACAAGCAACATAAAATTATAAAAATATGCAAAGTTTAAATCACAACACATCAAATTCTTTCATTATATTCGCAAGTTACGAGTCATATTATCTCAGTACATTATTATCATAGAAGTGTTCTTAGGCTTATTCCTATATATTTTTTTTGGAATATATTTTTAGATTCTTTATTTCAAAAGTCTAATAGATCTGCAACTCTATAAGCTTTCTAAATTGTTTTGGATCGAAAATGCAAAATCTTATCGGAAGAAGATCATCTCTTATCTCATACGAATACATCTCTTGGTGAATTATGGGACAATTGTGAAATAACTGCTGCGATGATTCCAAGATGAAGATGTACAGATGTAAAGTACAATATTGGTAAATGATAGTCTTAGAATGCATGAGATAGAATTTGTTTTTTGAAATAATATTTAAGAGTATTTTGTTCTTTCAATAGAAGACATGAGATGAGAAAAACATGAATTAACAACCAGTTATCAATCAATTAAAACTATAACTCTTTTTTTTTTATTATAATGCATTTAAAAAAAAATCCCATTTTAGATTACGCGTATTAAAAACAGATAAAATAAATAAATTATATGTATAATCTGTTTTTAATGCCCCATTTATAATTTCCCACACTCGTCTTTTCTTTTTCCTTTTTTTTATAATTTATTTCTCGTTATAAAGAGAAATGGCACAACTGTACATGGATATTTTCACATAACGGTAAGAAATCATCTTTATCTCCACACCGAACCCTGTAGCGATGTTGTTTTTCCAGAAGAATTTTCCTGCAAATGAATAGTGCAGGCACAAGACAATGGTGTAAAACAGTTGGCCTTCACGAAACCATGTCTCTTTACACTTGATGGTACATAATATATCTATTTAAGAAAACATTAATTAAATGAAGATATGTGCAGATTAATTATGATATATTTTAGTTACAAATATAAATAACATTATATATTTAGTACCATAAAACTTAGCTTTAAAAATAAAAGAAAAAAAGATATTTTAAATACTTTTATTTGATCAGTTTGTGTACAGATTTTGAAGGCTTAAGAAAAAGAACTGGTGCATTTCACATAGCTAGCAGACTTATCTGTCTCGTTGGAAAAGACTTACCAAATCTTAAACTGGTCGAACCATCCACTTACCTGCTCCTACTTACCCCTACTTGTTGTTGAATTCTGTTTCAATCTTTTTCACACCAAATAGTGATTGGTTTATTTCAACAACTCATTCTTATCAACTTTTTCATGCATGGTTTAAGAGCTTCCAAACAAACCAAACCAAACCATAAGCCTAAAATAAATCATAAAGATTCTTTGACAGCGAAAGCATTTGTACAGCTACACTGTCGTACCACCGAGTCATTAACATGTTTCATCATTTCGGATTACACTACAAGCCTTGCAAATTATAACTTTCCATTATTACACTCAAAACAAACTCACCCTCCATGGCCCCGCTGTTATGTCAGGTGCCTCAGTTACATTTCCCTGTTAAGTTTCACTCACAGACTCAACAATACATAATCAACCAAATATATATCATCAACTTCAGATACTGCTTATAACAGTGTGCATCCACTTTCAGACTAGAAATTAATTGACACCCTTTACAGTAGGAAAAAATGTGTTCATAGTTCTTCTTAGTTAAACATCCAGAGTTGCACATTCTAGCTATCACTCCTCGCTCCTCAGTATGGTGTATGATAACTTAGTGGTGTAATGAAATTACTGTTCATAGGGTTGGAAGATAAAACAGTAATTAATCTTTCGTTTATTGGAGACCACAGTGTAACATTGATACCCTTCACACTCTTTCCAACAACAAGAATCACGATCTAAAGTTGGAACTAAATTTACGTGGAAAATTAACAAAGAAGACAGAAGAAAAGCAATTACCTCTTAAGTGGCAGGTTCAGTAGAGTAACAGAGAAAGAGGAGCAAGGAAGGGTGAGTGAGGAAGCCGTGTTGGAGAAGGGGAGCACGTGCAAATGAGTTCTATGGAGTTTAAGAGAGCCAAGAGTGGCACACTTGCACGTGCCCTGCTTCTCCAACAAGGAGCTTCTCACCCAGTGAATGAAAATTACTGCACACCTTGAGTGAGAGTGTGCGAGGGTGGTGGTAGAGGCTCAGTATTTATAGGTAGCAACTTGAGTGCGTGTGTGTGTGTGAGAGAGAGAGAGAGAGAGAGGGAGACAGAAGAGATTTATGTAAGTAAGCAACGTGGCAGGAGCAACAAGGGAATGTGAAAGACATCAGAAGGTGATTCAATCCTAATTTTGACGTAACATAGCATTACACATGTAAATGAAAAATTTCAATTAATATGAAAGAATTGATAACATTTCTCTTAAAAAGTAATAACATTGTACTGCATGTTATGAAAAGATTAGTGGTGATTACGACAGAAGTGAATCATGTAATGGAGATGAAAATGAAGAAAAGAAAAAGAAGTGTGGCGGTGGAAACCGTGGCATGTGGTGGCAGTGAGTGTATACACAGAAATTGAAAGAAGGGGATATCAAAGGAAAGGCGATTGGAGTGTTGTCTGGCTTAATTTCATAAAAAAGTGAGGAAGTCCTTTGTTCATTTGAGGTTCACTGCAGCAGAGAGAGTAGTACTAATGGCAGCCTTTGGATCCAGAGTGTTGGGACCCACATGCATAGATACGGGGCAGCCCCATGTTGGGTTACCCTTTTGGTTTGCAAAGAATTGGGTTGTGGAAGGAGCAAGAAGGGAGATAAAGAAGAATAATGTATGAGTGCACGTAGGCTTTGCGTGTTGGTCGCAAGTTTTTGAGTATGGCATGGCATGTGTGAGTTTTAGAGAAAGTTGGAGCCTCCCTAGCTTGATATCATTCCCTACACCTAATAGACCCTTACCTTTTCTCCCCTAAGCTTTTAGCTGTTTAATTAACACACCCTACTCTCCAACAATTTCAAAGGGTAACATTAATGCCTCCATCAAGGACATGAATGAAACTGACAAGTTATTGATTAGCCATTGTGCCTGAGTGACAAAAGTCCTACACAATCATATAGGACATGTTTAGACTGTTAAGTTTTCATGGAATTCATTTTGCATTCTGAGTTTGCACAAATAACCTTGGTATAACAAATTTTGTCTTATCTTTAGCAAAGTATTTAGTTTTCACAGCAGAGAGGTTTTTGCCCCTTTGGGGGGAGGAGATGTAATGAAAGATTTCAAAGTGTAGTGAATAGCATGCGAGAACCTTAGCGTGCGGCAATGGTTCAAATCCTAGTTCAGTTTCTCCATAGGTCACACTTACGCAGCCCATCATTACTCTTTGCTGTTGGGTTCACTGCTAGGTCAATTGAATTAATTATGCAGAATGGTTGAAGGGAAAAATGAAACAGGTTGGTATGTCACAGTGGATTTCTACATTTTGCATGCACGCATGTCTTATGCATTAAAGAAACAATGAAGGGGTAGTAGGGGCAGTTATGGGTGTAGGGTGATCTATTGAATATGGATTGAGAAATTGGCCATGCTTTTATCTATCTTGTGGGAGAAGAACATAGATTCTGGATGAGGTCATTATGAAATCTAAGGACATTAATATTGGCGTGTGCACTCTGCACTTGGTATGTGGTAAATGCTTTATTTGGTGAGGCACTAGCACTACTCAAAGGTTTTTCAAAGTCAATCATGCTCCCAAGCTGCTAAAATTCTACTGCACTTGATGTATGTGTTTGACTATGCTTCGGAAAAAGGAACAGCAACATAACAAAACAACCCATTCCTTCTTTACCCCTTATGTTTAGGACATCATCAAATCTTTCAACCTTTGCACTCACCACTCACGTGGGACTCAAACACCTTCCTTCAATAATTTGCAGGTATGGAACTAATGCCTACACTACTCATAGCCATGGTTCCCAACCTATTTTGCTACTTTTATTGCTCAAAGAGGAGCCTTATGCAGTAACACTAAGGCTTTATCTTCATCTTTAAACTCTGTCTCCAACTCAGAACACAAACAAAAAACTCATTACAAAAGCTTCATTCTTACACCACCAAGGAAATAAGAAATTATGGATACGAACAGATAAATAAAAAATTATGCAATTTTCCCTTCATAAAGTTTCTTCTAAATATTAATTTTGGAATAAATTACTAGATTCTAATTCAATTAATCATGACTAAATACAGATAAATTAAGTTAAAAAAGTTAATAAAATTAACAAAATAATATAGAAAAATCAAAAGATATAGACCCTTAATTCAGGAAATGAAATTATAAGCCTAAGAAAATAATCAATTATAAATACCATCTTCAAAATACAAAAACAAAACCAGACAAATTCTAAGTAAGGTAGTTTAAGCAGTCTTCAGGTCTAGAACACCTACCATCTTTCCTTCGAGTTTTTCTATTTTGCTTTCCAATAACGACTTCAGTTTTAGATAAACTTTTTTATGAAGAAAACTAGATAACCTAACTTTTATAATTCTCTAATCTAACTTTTATAGAAGCAAATGACTCCAGAGAGTCTTTTGAATGTAGAGAGTGCAGTTTTTGTATTTGACATGCAGATGATGGGAGGAAAAGAGACTATTTATCTTTTAGAGTAAGATGGTACTTGACAAAATTTAAAGGTTTTGATGTTATCATTTTTTTCTGTCAATATATTAAATGAATTTAAGCATATCAACAGAGGGATAGAGACAGAAATTCTCAAATTTTCCAAATATCACAGAATTTTATGTTTCAACCCAGCTAAATTAGTAAGAACTTTTAAAAAAACATCACATTTATTACCACTGTGATTTTAATGCTTTGAATTACTGTCATATTCCCTCCCCCTACCATGTCTGCATGAATGTTATTACGAAAAACTCTCCTGAATTAAAAAATTTTCTGGTTTTGGTTCATGATTGTGGTCCATTTTTTCAACCATTGTTCCATGCTGGAACTAATCATAAGGTATGAATATCCTGAAGCCTAGACAATCAGGGTATGTAATCAATGTATTTTCTGAATGCTCTTATGGTATATCCCATTTTCATTTTGAAGATGTGATGAAGCTGCTTTTATACCGGAAGTTGCTTATTTTTCATTTATAGAAATAATGGTGTATAAAATCATAAAAGGACGTCACATTCTAAGAAAAATAAGCAAATTATAAGTGCAAAAATATATTACCACAAGTAGAGAGTTACAATCAACGTCAGATTCTTTAAGTAATAAAATTAATAGATAATGAATTAAACCAAAAATAACTGTAACAAAATTTTGACCAAGCCAGAGAAAAAAAATGTCATCTTAAAATTGGACAAAATTTATTTGAGTGATGATGTTTATAATAACTAAATAACTATTTATTCATCGATTTCTTATAAGAATCATAAGGCAGGTCGTAGATTTACAAGAGTAATAATGATACTATAATAAATCAATTATAAGTTAATTATTTAAAAATAATATATTAGAATAAATAAAAATAAATTATAGATAATTATACCACGTGTCAATACCATATAACAGATTTCTATGTGGTATAATAAGATGGTAAAAAAAGAAAAACAAATAATAATTTTTTAATCTAATAATTAATAATTTAAGATATCTATGTAGTTTAAATATTACAGAAAATGGTACATTAATTATATCATCGATTAAATTTATATATTAGGGGATGTATGGGATTTCAGAAGACTTTTTTCCATTAAAGAAGTTAGGTAAATTTAAAAAAAATTGTAATAGAATAATTTTTTAAATTATATTTTTAACTACAATTTTATAATTTGGATTTTAAAGGACTTATAAAATCATAAAATTTGAAAAGATTTTATAGATTTATATAAACGAAAATGGTTTTATGGATTTATAAGAATTTAAAGGACTTCATACTTTCATGCATTTAAAAAAAGAATTCGTATTATGAATATCTAACTTTAGTAAACAACTAATTATATGATGATAATAATAATAATAATAATAATAATATAAACTAACATATTTGAACCCAAAAAAAAAATATTAATTAAAAAATTAATAAATAGATGTCACAACATAATAAATAATAAAAACATTAACCTCAAAGAAGAAGAAAGGAGAGACACATTTAAAAAGTTCCTTCACTACCTTTTTTTTTTTTTTCATTCAAGATGATAGAGGTCATTAAGTATTACTGGAATTGTTTTTTTTTTATGTAGTTTAAGGTGATGTTTCAATCCATCAGTCTAATATATTTAGTATATATTTAAAAATTATAATATTAAAAGTTTCTTTATAAAATTTAATTCATATATTAAATTACTTTCATATAAATATTTAATAAGAATTTTCTCATAAAAATTTTACACTCATTCCCTTAACCATTAAAAGAACTCATGAAGTTATTGACAAATTTTCACTTTTAAAATAAATAAAAAAATTAGCATATTTTTCTATTAATTTTTTCCTTTTCCTTTGTTATTTTTCATAGAATTTTTTATAGCGACTGTCACCAATGAAATTTATATTTTAATGAAATTGTTTTATTGGAAAGAATTTTATACATACAAATAAAAAAACACAATTTATAAAAATTCAATTAACAATATTATCTATCGAAATATGTATGATTTTTATTTTTAACGTTTAATTTTTGTAGCATTTTAAATTTTCAATTAAATGCCACCCGTTGCTGATTTCTAAAAAAAGTAATATCATGAATTTGTTTAATATTTAAAAAATTCAATTGAATACTACAAGATATTTTTATAAGTAAATATTTCAAAATCTCAATTAAATACACCAATGTACCAACACAAATTTAGAATAATAAAAATTAGATGATGTAATGAAAGTTTTAATAAGATTCTTACGAGAAATGGATATATGTATAAAATTATAACAAATCTAGATATTCACAATATTAAAATAAGGAAAAAGAAAAAACAATAATATGATAATAAATTGATTTACCAGTATTTAAACATTAAGTGAGTCAAAACACTTGGAAAAATGAAAAGATATGGATTGCTTAAAAAGGTAAAGAAATAAATATGATAATCTTATTCAAAATATTTTTATCGGATTTTTTATTCATTTACCAGCTTGTTAATGCAAATACTCACCACTTTAAACTAATTTCTTTTACTTTCTAATGGGCGTAAATATTTACCTTTGATAAATTCCATTGCTCAAGAAACCAGTACATTACAATATAGAATATAAATGATAGGTAATTATAACATGCACCCAAATTATTCATTAAAACAAAACAAATGAACTTAGAATAATAAAAATATGAATTGACAGTGTAACTCTGTTGAACGTTCATAAAAGTAGTTGCAATTAAAAGATGATTACATATCTAAAAATGCTATTCATTATATGTTTATTTGTTTTGTCAAATGATATAGTAAATATATATTATGGTTGCCAGCTAGAAAAAAAATGAAAAAAATATATGATCAATTTTACCCTTTCGAAAAACTACCATATTAAAGAAGTTGTTTAAAAATAAAAAATTTATTATTGTCATTTAATATATAGTTTGCTTAATATCCTAAAAAAGGTCTTTTGTAGGATTAAATTAATATTTTTTTAGTTATGTAGTATTATTGATACAGTACAAAAATGTTAATATAATTACATAAAATGACATATATAGTATATAATATAAATGTGGTAGAAATGTTATATAGGTGAGGATAAAAAAATAGTAAGAGTAGAAAGTTTTTATACAGAGTAAAAGAAACAAGTAGAAAGGAGCAAAGCATGTATGTTTACATCACCAAATAGCATATTATTTATAACAGAAAATACGACAACTAAAAGTAACAAAGAAATTGAAGAATTAAAACCAAATGTCTCTATATGTAGTGATTTTATTAAAATATCACTTACCTTTCTTAATTTTGTGATCCTACTTTCCATTTGATTATTTTGGCTTAAAATATTACCAAAGATAAGAAAGAAAAGACTAAGAAGCCTTTGATTTCATTTTCAAAGAAGCAGTGCAAAGCTAAATCAGTTTGAGGGTAAAAATACTTTACATTGATAATCATTGTTGATTGGCTCAGCGAAGCAGAAAATGATAAAATACTCAAATAACATAGTAATCATTTAGGACGCTAACTTTTACTCTTAAAATTGAAATTTACGTGAACAATATAGCGCATCCTAATCTGCTCCACATTGTAAACAACGTATTCATTGTACAGCAGATCGCTCTGCAATACAAAGTGATACAGAATAAATATGAAGTATTAAATCATGACAATCATCAACGAAATTTCCTGCTAATAAAAAATTAGTTTCAAGTGCATACCTTGTGGCATAAATGTTTTTCAGGCTTTCCTAGGGGAACTACGAGCCCATCCTCTAATTCCCGTGCTTTTGAGGGATCAGGAGCAGTAGCTCCTAATCCTTTCGTGCTGCAGTATGAGATTGCGAAGTATATAAACTTAACTAGTATTGTGGGGTCAAACGGGATCTAGGATCCCTGAAAACTTGTTATACTAACTGAAATTACATGAAGGCATATATATTCATTTATTTTTTGTCAAATACATAAGTCAATTGATCAATATAGATTTTGTCATTGAATTACAGTGAAAAATGGTTGTTACACACTATTGTTGATTGGAATTCATGCCAGACTCATTTGAAAGTATTGGGTCTCGCTCCCTATTTAGTCGGTCTTATAATCAATTTAGTTGCTTTTAAACTAATTTTAACAAATAATAATGAATGTGACTGTAGAAGAGAGTAGTGACAGTTACAAAATTGGAGAACAAACCTCAGTTTTCCTTCAGGCAACTGATCGGCATCATAGCAGGCTTTTAGAAGCCCAGCCATCTCTCCCAGTGCAACCTATAAAATACAGTAAATAAAGAATGTTTACTGGATAATTGGATCAATAATAAATCAAACTTTTTGAAGAAGTCGATCAATAATAAATATATTGTAAGATTGATCTTCTAAATAGAATCTTGCATATATTCTCATTATATTTCAGAAACATATGATAAAATAAAAGAAGTGCAAATTTCTCGAACTAAGGCTGTTATATTTGACACCAATTGGTGAAATTGATAATTGGAGTTTCAGTCCTCATTACTGAGAGCACTTACATTAGTAATGTAACAAAAATTTCATTAAACAAGAAACAACCTCACATAAAAGGAGCACCCCATCTTTAGCAGTACGAGTAGCGTAGCAATAATTTGCACTTTTTGAGAACATGTCAGCAAAGTACACCCCCTTTCCAAACATGTAACCAGTTACAGGTGCCTCAGGAGGGGCTATGCGTAAACCTGACAATGGTATGTCCATCTCAGACTCGGATATTAATGTATCAAAAGATATAATATCTATACTCCATATGCACATGCTCACAAACCAAAAAACTACTGAACAAATAAGAGAAGAAACGACCTTGAGATAAAATTCCAGTCCAGTTTGTAAGCCGAGAACCATGCCACAAAAGCATCCTATTTTTTGTACTAGCGAACTGTCTCACAAAACCAAAAAGCAATTTCCTCAATGCAAAAGGTCGAAATATATACGCTATATCGTAAACCGGAACAAACTTTTAATTAAAAAATATGTATTCCTAGTAGAAAAAGAATTAAGAAAGATCCATAATCAATCATGCATTAGCCACAGTGTCACACCTTTCTGTACTGTTCAGACTCGCCTTCTCTTGATGTCCTAAATATTTGAACAATTTCCACAGTATAGTTTGAATGAGTTTCTGCATGAGTGTTCTTCATATACTCTTCAATCTAGTGACATCAAAAGGGACAAGATGATATTGTCAGGATCAAGAACTAAAGCTCCAGCAACAGGTCAAATTTAAGGACTGCAGTAAGCAATTTTGGAGTATGATTTTTAGGCTTAGGAACAAAATTATATTTCATATATCAGATGGAAAGAAACGATATCACCATTTAGAATTCACTTTTCCTTTCTCAGCCTTTTTCTATCATAGAAATAACCTTTTAACTTTTTCAACAAAACCCTAAAGACGGCATAGTTGTTTACCATGGAGAATTCCCCACAACCAAATTCAACAGGTACCAGTTCGCAATGAAGGCGTTGATAACGCGTATACAGGGGATCTCCCTACAGCAAATCAGAATTACAATAATGAGCCTAAACCAGTGGCTATTTAAAATTGAAGGAAATACTTAGCACAAACAAAACAAGAATGCATTTCATTAATTGGTGAAGTGGATATTATTTGCAGAAGGGCACTTCCTGGTATACAGAATTGTGCTAAATAACATTATATCAATAAATTCATTAAATTGGTGCAAAACAGCAAATACATATTGTCCAGAGAAAGCAAATCCATTTAGGTTGTTTGATGTGATAATAGTGGTACTCACTTCACCAAAACTAAAAATACAACTAAAAATATCTTGTTCAAAATATGTGGTACCAAGGACAAATCAAATATATCCATAAATAATCATAATTTGTAAATTAGTTTAATCTTTAATGTTAAATAATTAGAATTTCCATCATAATTTCAGCACTCATAAATAATAGCATTTGAACTCTTTAGAATACTTGGAATTGCCTGAGAAAATTCTTCTCGGCTGTACACATTTATGTTTTGATTCTGATTACAATTTAATGATGAATAATAACTCCTAAATTGTTAGGATTAGAGATGAGTATATTATCTACAATAACTACACTTCAGCTACAGCCTATATCATAGGCATCAAGCTCATTACATATTTAAGTTATCCTTGTAGCTGGAAGAGACACGGAGATTGTAACTGTAATAACTAACAGAAGCATCCCAGGAAAAACACTGAAAAGACTCCAAAAAATTCCAGATATGAACAACTACAAGAAGAAAATTAAATAGAGATACCTGCGTTTCTGCATCATCTTTCAAAAGCTTTGTGGCAACCTCAATTTCACTAAGAGCTTCTACCTTTGAGTAAAGAATCAATTAATGGTTAAACAAACAAAGTTATAAAGTTTTTTTTTTTCTAGAAAAATTGTAAGAAGTTGAAGGAAGTTGTTCCTAAGGAAACAAGAGGAAAGTACCAAGGACAACAGAAGAGGAAACAATGTCATAAATGGAAGTACATAAATTTATGTATATAACAATCCTTGTAAGAGAAACCACCATCCAAAATGTAAGAAAATAGTTATCATAATCTATGAGCAACCAGAATAACCAGTTCAACAAATGCATCTGGGAAAAAAAGATTACCATTTCTAACTTGCGTTTTAACTTCTGAGGGGTGTCAATTACAAACACAGCTGCCATATTAATATTTTCATGTTAGTATTCCTCTAAAAAAAGAGTGCATAACCACCAAGAGGATTTATTAATGATCTTAGCCCCATTATAACATAAACCTTTCCATGTGTTCTTTAGATAAATGAGAAGGAGACAGCTTACACATTTTTTTGAATCCAAAATCATGTGGAATTACAGTGTAGAATTCTCTGCAACAAGCACATAAACCAATTATAAAATATGGTTTTCCAATATCTTTAAAGCAAGAAATTCCAACCTCAAGTGACAGAAAACGAATTATAATATAAGTAAACAGCACACATCTCGTTTGAAAGTAAATAAAAAAGGCAAGTATTCCAAATGAAAAGCAAAGCATAGGACATCGAGGAAATTAAAAAAGAACACCCAAATTCCGTACCCACTTAATTGCTCCATAACTTTCTTGTCACCTTTATCAATCACATTAGCAAGTCTTTTGAGAACCTCGTAGCCCTAAATAGTTCACAAAATATAAATAGTTAATCTTTTAACAAGACAACATATGCAAGTTGAAATACTGTAGCAGTTCCCAGAAAGATGAAAACAACAGAATCCCCGCCCAAGAGAACTTTGCACTATGATCAAGATGCAAAGATATAAAGTACCTGGTGTTTTATAAGTTCTTAGTTTTTATTAGTTTCTAAAAAGTATATGAAATTTGAGGCTACAGATGAATTAATTTTTCTATTCTCACACACAGGAACATAGACAACACCTTGCATTACCCAAATATAAAAGGAGAAATACTAAAAGCTCAACGGTATTAAAAAATGTTGATTCCATCAACATGACAATGCCAAAAGAAGAAATTAGTATACGTGATAGACTTTTCATAGGAATATTAAATAAAATAAACAAATACTACATGTCAAAGGCCTACCTTTAAAATAGTTGATTTGCTAAGTTTTCCAAGGGGCAACTTGTTTGCATTGTACCCTAAAAAGTAAAGATCTCACAGTTAAAGCACATCAAGAATACTGAATGCGGCTATATCACAATTCTAGAATGAGGAACTCAAATGCATGACAATGAGTGTTGACTGTCAATTGTTTGACGAATCTAAGGAAAACATATCATTGATTTAAATTAATAACAGAATATATCAAGCATGCTTTTGAATCATGGCGTGACTCATCCCACATGAAGGAAAGAAGCAATAACAAACCAACCTATTTCCATCATTTGATGATTCATCATGCTCACGTTGCAAATAAGAGATATAAATTTTGCAACACGTGGTTCAAGTTTAGATTCCTGAGGCTGCTTTCCTAAAGCACGACCATGATTTTCTGTAACCTAAAAACAAGATCCAAGCGTTTAAAATGACCAATCCAATTAGTTTATCCTCCTTTTGCTCTCCATCCACCGGTGACACTCCAAATAAAACAAAATATTGATTACCAATTTACCATGGACAAGAAAAAAGGAAAGTTAACTCAATACAAATGCCTTTATACAAAAGAGACAGTGAACTAACTTCACAACTAATAGCAAGTGGACTAGAGTTAATTGCAAAATGCACATCAAGTTATGAAGCAAAAGAAAATACAGCAAGAGAAATAGAGTCATATAACTCACAGTAGATTCATTTTCCTTGCCACTGTAGTCCATTTCCAGCCACGCATAACTTTTAGGATAGCTAACAAAACTATCCCTATTGGACCAAGCATTGTTGGTCTTGGCTAAAAACTTTTGTTCAAACTCCTGAATGGCACTCTCACATGATTTGTAAGGACCATGTATCTTGTCTTGGCCCTTTACACCTACCCTTCCCCATCTATTGTAAACAAGGAATTCACCACCACTATCCGATTCTGCAAAAATAAATTGATATATGCAGTCAGCAAAACCAGTGCAATAAACAGAAATGCTGGTTAAGTATTATGCAAAGTAAGTCTTCTACAACTCAAGCAACAAATTTTCGTAATTACTCGAGTTGGAGATAACTGACATCAAATTTTAATCTCTCTCTCAAAGTAATCATCTGATATTCCAAAATGGAAGATAAAAATAACCCCACAATTGTGTGGGAGAGAGAAGCACCAAACTATTGTTTGGCTTTGTTAGGATAAACCTTTTTGTGAGCACTTGCACTAGAAGAGAATAAAAAATAAAATGAACTGAACTCTTGCATAAGCCAAAATCAAATAACGTGCTTAACTTTTATAAAAGCCTTTTCATTTAACTTTCCTAAGTAGATTTTAGTTCATGGAGAAACTCAATACATTTTACTTCTAATTTTGTTTTCCTGCAAACGCTTATAGAGAACTTTATCAAAATTCCACAGCTGTGAAGAACAACTAGTCTCAACCACTTAACCACTGCAATAAATCAACGTATCAACAAAAAGCTATCATAAATCATCAATAGGCAGACAGAATTGAAATTAACCAAGAACTTGAATCAGATAGAACTTGTTATTGTTGTCTCTGACATTCGTCTGATTCAACATGGCATCATAGACGTCACCACCCTGCATTATTCAAAAGCGTACCAAAACACGTGAGCCTTAAACACATTAAGAAACCACCACCAATCAAGAAAATGATAGCACGTCACAGACGACAATAACAACAAAATGAAACAACTTGGCAAGGTTAATATTGCAATCAGGTTTAATTATGTTTTTAACGTCTGAAATTTGAATAAACCGTATTTGGCTCCTTAAATTAAAAAGATATATATTCTCATTTTAAAAAAAGTTTTCAATCCTGAAGTGACACAATGTTCAAGGAAATAGTGATGTCAAAAATATGTTTTTACTCTAAATTTTAGCGGATTTTAGGATAACTAAGTCTCGCAATAGTTACTAAACTTACCAGTCGCAGAACATGATAGTGCGTTTTCACAGAATCCGGAAGATACTGATCGAGAACCGCCACGCCCTTTTTGGTTGCGGTCACTATCTTCGCCTCCTCCTCTTTTGTCTCCTCTGCAACTTCGATTTCTTGGGAGTGATTAGAATCCTGATTGTGCGAATCCCTCGTTCTCTTTCTAGTTCTACGAGTGGAACTAGCTTCAGCTTCACTCGTCGCATTTCGAGTTTCTTTGCGAAGAGCGGCTTCAAGTCTACGCAGCTGGAATTATGGATGCATCAGAGAGAGAGAGAGAGACAGAAGAGAAAGAGTGAATGAGTGTGAATTTGGTAAGAGAGTACCAGAGTGGGTTTCAATCCGGTGATGGAGAGTCCACGGTTGTGGAGCTCCGTTCTTAGCTCTTCCACCTTCATTTTACTTGACGCCATTTTAGAGGGAAATGGAATGGGTAGCGCTATTTTACTCAACTTCAACTTTGAAGCTTTTCTTGCAGCATACGACGCCGCTTTTATACAGGGACATGACTTATGAGGTGTGCTTCGCACGCTGGAATAATATCTAAATAAGAACTAAATTCAAGGCTTAAACTGCAAAATCGTCTTTATAAAGAAAAAGTAGAAGTTCATGGTCAACGTGGTTCTTTCTCCTCCATTTTTTTGACCTTTCAACAACTAAGGTTTGAGAAAATTTTCATTTATTACTACTCTAGAAAAAAAAGTGAATAAACAAATAGTGAAAGTAATTTTTATTATTTTGTAATTAAAAGCATACTTAAAGAAAAACTCAAATCAACTTTAAAATCTGCGGGTGAAATGTAAAATTTTAACCGATATGCTTTCTTACTTTCAAAAAAAATATTTTAATAAATCATAAGTGTATTTTATGAAATTTAAAGTAATTATTATTGTATTTATATATATATATATATGAATGTTTTGTTGGGATTAAAAGTGAAATAGAGAGGGGGGAAATAGATAGAAAGAAATAAGAATTGTGAAAAAGAGTTTTTTAAACAGATAGAAATAAGAATTAAAAAACATTATCTTCACTTGTTTGATGAATGAAAATATATTTATTTGAAAATTATTCTGTTATTTTTTAACAAAAGACATTTAATATTATTATTATTTACATGTAATATAATAGATATGTTTGATTTTAATTGATACTATCGATACTCCTCTGATCCTTTGCATAAAAAGCAATAATTAATTCATAAAAAAATAAGAAAAATGTAAGTTTTGCTTTTTCAAAACTAATAATGTTAGAAATTTCAACATTGTTCCAAAAAATCAATAAAATAAAATATTTTTAAAAAAATTAATGACATTATGTTTGTTTTAAATATTATTTTTTCACCTGACATGTAACTTACATTTTTACTAGACCAATAAATAGATTCACGAGAATGAGTGAATATTTCATAATAGACTTTACAGTAAATTAAGGGTATAAAAAAGTTAAATTATATTTTAATCATTTTTTTTAAAGTTTAATCTGATTACCTTCATTTTTAAAATATTTAATTACGTTCATAATTTAAAAATAAAAAATAAAACACAGTCTCCATCTAATCGCTTTAATAGCGTTAAAATTTATATTTAGCAAAGGTTTTAAATGGATACCAAAATTCCATCATGAATTAGTGTTTGTCTGTAATTGTTATTATTTAATTTTTAATTAATAAAATATTAAGTTTTACGAAAAGATATATAATTTTAAAGTGGCGGTGGCTTTAGTAATAACTTTAAAAACCACCTCTATTTATTTTATTTTAATATAAAAAATATTATAATTACTAACAAAGATAAAATCATTAATACAAAATTTTAATCATGATGTTAAACTAAATATCGTCCAGATATGAAGAAGTATTTTAATCGCTATGTTGAACTAAATATCATTGAAACATGTAAATTATTTTAGTTATGAAACAAATTGTGTCACTAATACCAACTCTAATTATAAAAAATAATTATATAAGACAATTTCTAAAAATTTATTATTATGACTCAATGCCTCTTATATGACCTCCATCAAAATTCATAGTAGTTAATATATCATAAATGTCCCAACAATTGACTTATCAGCAGTGGCAGACTGAGACATACTTTTCATAATTTCCATAAATTTCTTAGCATCATCAATTTTGGGAATCGTTGACCTAATGCTCTCAGCTATTCTCATTCATATGAGCATTAAACTTAGTATATTTGATCTTTTCCAAACCTTATGGAATGATCTTTGTTTAGTACTGCTAGTTTCAATAATAGCAACGGGCTTATCAATTAAGAGTGTCAAATCAAGATCCAGAACACCTAAGTGAAACTGAACTTGTTCAAACCATTCAAGAAAATTAAGTCCATTGAACTTCACAATAGACGAAGCTTGCGAATGGAAAGAGATAAAACCAAATGATACATAAAACATATAATGCTCACAGTTTAATGCTTTGAGTTATGAACATAAATATATAATACAGATTCAGATTAAATTCACATAAACAATAAATGTACATTGAAGTTCTCCTTTGGGTGATCCAACAATGCATTTCAACAAACATAATTGATGCTAATAGTATATATATACACATACACACATGTATTTTCTCACGTAAATGGTAATGGCAATTAGATATACTCCAATTAGACATGTTTGCAATCTTTGGATACACTAAACATATCTAATCAAATATATTAATTAGCTACTATCATGTTCATGATTATAAAACAATTAATCAACCTTTGGGTGATCCTTAAACAATTTATAATCAATGAACTTCAATATACCATTACAAAATATAGGTATGTATAAATCTTCATGTCATCTCATTAATAGCATCACATAATCATGGGTAATTGAATTTTACATTTATTAAAACATTCTAATTTGGCCACTTTGGTGACTAAGAAATTATTCATAATGTATTTAATGAAAGACTCTGATTTACTTTTTCTTATTTTATAATTTTGTTTTAACCCTCAAAACTACTTTATGTCATTTCAAGGACAATGTTCCTCATTGTGTAGTTGTTTATGTTACTTTCATCCCACTACCATGATTTTGAGAAAGCAACACTGACTATAATAAAACTTACATAGTATGGTTTCCAATTTGATGTCATTGTTCGAAATAACATAGTATAATTTCTTATGCTTGCACTTTTATAATTTTACTTTAATCTTTAGTGTTATTATATATAACTCATTCATACTATACTATAGAATAAAAATTTATTACTTTTATGTCTATGCCGCATTTAATGTATATTTGTTTCTTTATCTTTTCTATTAAAAAAAAATTCAAATCAATGTCATGTTCTCAGTTCTAAAAAACTTTCACCTTCTAGGAAACATATTCTTATTCTTGCAATTGTAAGGATCTAGAAATTTATTTGGAATAGAAGTGGTGTAATAGAAAATTCATAGTGGTCAGGCCTCGGACGTCGTCCAAGGTCTGAGGGCGGCATGGTAGAGATCGTTCGGTTGGGTCATAGTGGGTTCCAGGAAATCACATGCACCAAGGTGTGATTTGAACCTTAGATACGCTATGCATGCGAAACTCTATGTTGGGGCATAAGAGATTGTCCTTAGTGTTGCATGCATTGGTGCGCGAGGAGTTGGTACCGACCTATCCTCGGGCAGGAGAAGCTACCGACGTCACTGAGTCATGTGGGAGTGATACCACAGACTTAGAGTAATGGGAGGACGAGCCCTCAGCTGGGCGTGACGATGTGACATCGGTGACCAGAGTGAGGCGATGTGTCCTCGTCACACACAAGGGCGATGAGAGATCGCCAGGGGGAGAGAGACATCGGTCATCGACCATGATGAGAGATCGCCAGGATGAGAGACACACGGTCATCGCTAGGATGAGGGACGCATCGGTCGTCTGTCAAAGAGACACATCGGTCGTCTTCTAGAATGACATCAGTCGTCTGCCAGAATGAGACATCAGTCGTCTTCTAGGGTGAGACATCGGTTGTCTGCCAGGGTGAGACATCGGTCGATAGTCATCGAGAGACCAGCCATCGGTGCCTGGTCATCGGGGGGTCTTGTTACACGCAGATAAGTTGGGACCCAGGCTCCCAACGAAGGCGTTCTACAGGCGCAACACGTAGACAGTAAGGGTCCCCAGAGCAGTTGGCAACAGAGAGTAAGTAGGGCAGGTGGCTCCAGAGTTTTTGGGCATACAAAGGTGTCCACGTGGACATTCTGTCAGATTTGCATTCAATTAGAGGAAACCCGCACGCAAAGTTCTCCCAGAGAGTGGGTGATGGCAGCGAAGATTTATGGACGGTCCTCTGAGGGATTAAGTTCATTTCGGTTTTCCTTCTACCCTTTCCTCCTTCACTCTACGACGCGGCCACCCTCCATTAGCAGTTGACGATCGGAGTATCAGTTTGAAGACCGGTGGCTGCCATTGGACTCCTGGGAGGTTACTCTGCAAGTTTTCTGATCAAAGCCCTAAAACAGAGTAAGTCGTTTTGCTTTGTTCTTTGAGTCGAGTTTGAATTTGAGAGGGTCGTCTCTGCATAGGTTGTGCATACGACTCTTTTAGCTTCAGAAATCGTCTCTGTTAACGCAGAAAATGAGTAATCTCGTTAGATTTGTGATCGGGACTCTATGGTGCAGGTTAAGGCATCCTTGAGTTCTCGGTGGGTTTGGAGCTCTTAGTGAGGTCGGCTCAAGTCCAGATAAGGGAAGCTAGCTTTATTTTCAATAACAACCGTAGGCTAGAAGATTCTGAAGTTGGGGCGAGGTGGTCATCGATTTCAAACTTTCTTGCACGATGCTCTGTTTTTATGTGTGGATTGGAATTTGTTTGAGCTTGAAATGTGAAATTTTAAATATAGTAGATGCTGTGAAATGCATATGATTTTCGAAATCTTGAACTTTGGTATGATTTGGATTGTTTAGAAACGGTTGAAAATATGATATGATTGAATCGTTCATGGATGTGTTGTATGAATATGGAATGATGTGAAAATGTGGTCAAGACATAGTATTTTCAGGAAAGGAAATACCGTGTTGAGATTGTTATGAGGGTGTATTGATCTGTGAGTATCCTGTGAATGAGACGATCCTGACTCTACTGATATGATGGAATCACATAGATGAAGTTATTCAGTTGGTGAGAGTCGAAGGAGGTTCATATGTATGGGTAAGTTGTTTGAAAGATAATTAACTTGACCTGTTATATGAATTAACCCTGTCATACTGGGAGAGTGATGATATTGAGATTATTTATGCGCATGGCTGTGTGGATTCACAGCGACCCTGTGTGGATTCACAGTGGTGTAGTATGACAGGTGTAGGTCTCTGGATGCTAAGTTCAACGCACGAGTCTTCCGGAAGTAGAGTCAAGTGTCTACGTGTTGTGAGTCAGTGGAAATTCTGACATGAGAAAGATGAATATTGAAATTATTGGTAGACACTTGATGAAATTGTGAAATGTGTGAAAAATGATGGTTTATGATGATATCAAGTTTCATATTTAAAGTTTTTAAAATAGTTAGCTTACCCTGTGTTTTGTTTTGTGGTTGTTTTCTTTAAAACTGTGATGATCGTGTATAATTTACACGGGAGCAGATGATGTTGCAGGTAGTAGAGCTCCTCAGTGAGCATTTTGGAGGAAGGGATCGTCTATCTTGAATGCTGTATTTTGTTTTATTTTGAAAACTCCTGATGGAGATGTATTACAATTTCCTAGAAAAGGGATGTTATTTTGAGATACAATGTATGGAATAGATTAATTTTATTATATATATATATATCTATGTAAATTTGGATATTATTGTTTTACTTTTATTTTATTATATAAAAATGAATAAGATTTTTTAGGGGCGTTACAGCAATCATATAATCCTTGAATCATCATAAAGAAGAATAATTTACTTTTCAAATGCAATAAATTATTAATTTGACAAAAAATAATAAAGAAAAGGAGATGTAAAGCAAACCATTAAAGGTTTGACCATTATTAAAGTAAAAGAAAGAATAGGATAAATCTCTTGTGTATATTGAACATATAGAGTTATGTTTATATAGGAAAATAAACATATGGGCTAAGCCCATTACATAAATGTGAAATATATAATAATATCTATAATATCTCATAATATCTAATAATATCACAAATGGAGACACAATAACAAGAAGTTGATCTTCTATCAAATAGAGATCTTGCCCAATCAGCATCTGAATAACAAACGACTTTAGTATGGTTATTATGACCATATAACAAACCTTTTCTAGAAGAGCCTTTAATGTACTTTAGTATATGAATGACTGCATTCCAATGATCTTCACATGGAGAATTAAGAAATTGACTTACCACACTGACTGCAAAGGAAATATCAAGACGAGTAACAGTGAGATAGTTCAATTTTCCAACTAATCTCCTGTACTTCTCAGGATCTGAAAGAGGCTCCTCCTAATTGGGTAGAAGCTTGACATTGGGATCCATGGGAGTATCAACAGATTTGAATTCATCAATCCAATTTTCTCCAAAATATCCAATGCATATTTCCTTTGAGAGATAACAATACCAGTATTGGATTGTGCTACCTCAATCCCCAAGAAATATCTGAGTTTGTCAAGATCTTTGGTCTGAAAGTGCTAACAAAGGTGTTTGTTTTACTTATGAGATGTCATGGTGATCACTGCTTGTAAGAACAATGTCATCAACATATACTACAAGATAAATACACCCAGCACTCGAGTGACAATAAAAACTTGAATGATCTGCTTCATTGTGAGTCATACCAAATTATTGAACAACATTTCTAAATTTTCCAAACCAAGCCCTAGGAGACTGCTTGAGGCCATATAAGGATTTGCGAAGACGACATACCAATCCAGAAGACTCCCCCTGAACAACAAAAATGGGAGGTTGCTTCATATAAATTTCTTCCTGCAAATCCCCATTAAGCATTTTTGACATCCAGTTGATAAAGAGACCATTGTTAAATAGCAGTCATAGCTATGAAAAAACGAACAAAAGTCATCTTTGCCACAGGAGAAAAAGTATCAACATAGTCTAAACCAAAAATTTGGGTATAACCCTTAGCCATAAGACGAGCTTTAAGACAATCAATAGTACCATAAGGACCAACTTTGATAGCAAAAATCCACCTGCAACCAACAATAGATTTCCTAGATGGTAAAGGAACAAGTTCCCAAGTTCCATTATTCTGAAGTGCATTCATTTCATCCAGCATGGCCTGACGCCAACTACGATGAGCTAAGGCATCACCTACAGATTTTGGAATGGATACAGAAGAAATAGACAAAAGGCATGTATAAAAGGGTTGAGATAGTCTATGGTAACTCAAAGAAGTATAATGTGGAGAGGGATTACAGGTAGAACGTATACCTTTATGGATAGCAATAGGAAGATCAGGTTCAACTGTCAGAGGTTCAACTATCGGAGGTTCAACTGTTGGAGCCAGAGGGGGATGAGGTGTTGGCACTAGAAGAGAGTCATCTGATGGACAATGAGACATTTGACGACAACTATATACCTGAAGAGTTGGTAGCGGTGGTAAATCTTTAGGTGCACTAGGCACAACAAGAGGAATATTAACTTGATTAGATGAAGACATAAAAAGAGAAGGACAAGACTCAAAGTAAAGGGAAGATTCACTGAAGGTGACATCTGCTAAAATAAAATAAAGGCTTAGAGAAGGTGACAAACATTTATATCCTTTTTGTAATCTAGTGAAACCTAAAAAGACACATTTGTGTGACTTAGGAGATAATTTATCAAAACCAGGACTAAAATTATGAACAAAGCATGTCGACCCAAAAACTTTTGGAGGTAAAGAATGGAGAGGGTCATGAGGAAATAAAATAGAATGAGGAATTTTGTCATCTAAAACTGAAGATGGCATGCGATTAATGAGATAACATGCACTAAGAACAACATCACCTTAAAAATGTTGAGGAACATCACCATAGATTAAAATAGTACGAGTTGTTTTAACAAGATGTCTATTCTTGCGCTCAGCTACCCCATTTTGTTGAGGTGTATAAGCACATGAAGTTTGATGAAGAATACCATGAAAACCCATAAAATTTTTAAAAGAATGAGAAAGATACTCATGTCCATTATCACTAACCAAAATTCGAATGGAAATTCCAAATTGATTTTTAATTTCAATGTAAAATATTTGAAATATAGAAAACAACTCATAACGGTTTTTCATTAAAAACACCCAAGTGCATCTTGAAAAATCATTAATAAAGTAACAAAATATTGAAATCCTAAATTAAACTTAATACGACTTGGTCCCCAAATGTCAGAGTGAACTAAGGCAAAAGGAGATGAAGCACGTTGTGAGACACTACTAGGAAAAGAACTACGAATGTGTTTCACTAACTGACAAGACTCACAAGATAAACTAGATATATTAGACAAACTTGGAACACTGCTGCATCTTGCCAAGACTAGGATGATCCAACCAAGCATGAATGAGAGATGGAGAATCCATAATCGTGCCAACATGTTCAGAGATTTGTAGGTGATAAAGTCCATGAGACTCATATCCAGTGCCAATTATTTGTCCCAAACTCCGGTCCTATAAAGAAACAGAATCTTTGGTAAAAGAAATAACACAATCAAGGGAACGAGTGAGACGACAAATGGATAATAAGTTAAATGGAGACCCAAGGACATGAAGAACACTATCATTAGATAAAGAAGGAAAAAGATTAATAGTACAACACCATGTGATGGTACCTTATATCTATTGGCCATAGTAACCGAAGGTAAATAACCTGTAGTAGATAGGAAAGAGAAAAACGATTGATTACCAGTAATGTGATTTGTGGCACCTGAATCTAGAACCCAAGGACCAAGGGAAGTAGAGTGAGTGAGGCCAACAAAAGATGTACCTGAATGTGCAACAGAAGCAGTGGAACTAGGATTCTGACGATCCTTATACCATTTAAGAAATTCATTGAAAATAGCAGGCTGGCCTGGGGTATCAATTGAAATATGGTCCACAGTAGAAGATTGCACAAGAGTAGTTTGGACATAATTAGTATAAATAGACGCGTTCGGCATAATGGCAGCGGAAGTAGGAACAGAAGAAGCCATAGAAGATAAGGACAAAACTAGTCACCGGTAACTGGGGGCAGTAGCAAAGATGAAGGCTTCGGTAGCGATTCTGGCAGCATCTCCGACGAAGGTTCGACAACTCCGACGGCGGCTCCAATGAAGGTCTGGCGGCAACTCCGGCAAGGAGGTGATGGCGGCTTTGGCGAGGTGATGAGGTGGTGGCTGGAAAATTCCAGTGAACAGTGGGTTCACCAATAAGAATTGAACCCTAACCTTATGCTCTAGATACCATATTAAAGTAAAAGAAAGAATAGGGTAAATCCCTTGTGTATATTGAACACATAGGGTTATGTTTATATAGGAAAATAAACATATGGGCTAAGCCCATTACATAAATGTGAAATATCTAACAATATCTATAATATCTCAAAATATCTAATAATATCTAATCATATCTAACAACCATTAAGTAGAAAAATTATATAATTGCTAAAATAATGGAAAATCATATGTTCTTAAACCTGGCTCTGATACCACATGTAAGTTTTTCTTTAGTCTATTTGATCTTAGAACTATATGATTTTCACAATCTCATAAGTTGAAATATGTGTACCTTGATCCATGGAGATTTGTTCTTCAAAAGGTTGATAATAGATGATCACAAAATTAGTTTTCTCCTTATTGACCTTTTTCTCACTTTTTCAAGACTTTCTAATGGAGAAGAAAGTATTTCACATACTGATGACTTTTTACGGCAAGTGCACCGCATTGTCAGAAGTACTATTTGTCCTTAAGGATGGATATTGATCCCACAAAGAATAGTGAATTATCAAGTACAATAATTTCTAAATATAGAACAAAACAATTAAAAGTGTGTTGAAAGTGGTTGTGTTGGCGATGATCAATAAGAAAACAGACAAAGAATTAGTTGCTTCAAGTTGGAAAAATAGGGATTAGGTTTCATCTCTCTCACTCTCATGTATTTTGATTAGCATGTCAATATTAAGTTTTTTTTATTGAAATTGATGCCCGTATAAAAATCATTTATATCGATACCTCGCATATAAAATCCTTAAGAATGTCCCCTAACTATCGATCCCTCGCATATAAAATCTTTAAGAATGTCCCCTAACTATCGATCCCTCGCATAATTATAAGAGCAACTTAGAATGAAGCTCAGAAGTTAATAGCAATTAACATTTCAAGTCTATTCCTAGCACTCAAATATGTTAAGTATTGTTGTTTAGGTCAGAATCTTAAAAATACTTTTCAGTCAGATTTAAGATTCTCAATTTGTCACGAAAAATTAAAAGTAAAACAACAATGTCAATAATCAATCAAGAACTGAATATTTTAATATAAGATATCACCTCAATACATAAGAGTTCGAGCAGATTACTCCCAATCCCAAAGGGTAGAATTAGCCACGCATACTTCTAGCACCTTCTATTCTCCCAATTGGGTTACAATTCACTCTATGGTGTTTTCCTCTCAATCTGGCACACTAGGCTTATGCCTCTAGCTCCCTATTTAACCTAATTTGCTAAGGTTAGGTGACTTCCTGTGTCGTGCTTATGGGCTTAATGATAAAAACATAAAAATAGCCCAATTAATCTGACGCATTCTCACTGTTGAGTTGGACTCTTTTTCTCTCTTTTGTGTGTTTTGGGCCTTCCCGCTTTGTCCTTTTAGCATATATCATTCTTCTTTAGTCCAAATCTCCATTCTTCCCTAGAAACCTGCAATTAACACCAAATTTGGGAATAAAATGCTCTTATTCAATTAAAGATCATAAAAAATGTAAAAATGTATAAATTCATAAATTAGGAATTATTTTATATGTGAATTAGAAATTAATACTCATAAGTGCCTATATTTTAATATTAAATATTATGGAAATTAGGCACTTATCACATACTGGGTTTAAGGAGGAACAATTTTCTCTCTCTACACACATAATCAGCACATCCCATCAATGTGCCTGAAATATAGAAACTACCCTTTTCAATGCAATAAATTATTAATTTGATTAAAATAATAAAGAAAGGGATCAATCACGGGGTCAATCTCGTGGGTAAGCTAGGAGCTAAGAAGAAACCAGGAAAGAAGGATTAAAGGGGCAATAAAGGACCACTAAAGGTTAATGAGTCATCTGCCCAAATCCAAAAGGAACAAAAGAAGGATGTGTGTCATTTCTGTAAGAAAATTGGACACTATAAGAAAGATTGCCTAAAACATAAGATGTGGTTTGCAAAGAAAGGTAAGCCTAGTGCTCTAGTATGCTTTGAATCAAATTTGGCAGAAGTTCCTTATAATACTTGGTGGATTGATTATGGTTGTTCTACTCATGTTTCTAATATGATGCAAAGATTCCTTATGACCCAAACCATAAGCCCAAATGAAAGATTTGTATTTATGGGAAGCCAAGTCAAAGCTTCAATTGAAGCCATCTTTAGATACTAGACATCATTTAGATCTTTTTCAAACTCTTTATGTTCCTTTTATTTTTAGAAATTTAATTTCTTTGTCTAAACTTGATACAACTGGATATTCTTTTAAGTTTGGAAGTGGATGTTGTAGTTTGTGTAAACATAATCATTTTATTGGTTATGGTGTTCTTTGTGATGGTTTCTACAAATTAAAGCTTGATAATTTGTTTGTTGAGACTCTGTTAACCTTGCATCATAATATTGGTACTAAAGGCGGTTTAGTGGATGAAAGTTTAGCTTATTGTGGCATAAACTTTGGGTCACATATCCAAAGAAAGAATACAAAGATTGGTAAAGAATGAAATCCTACCTGATTTGGATTTTACTGATCTTGGTATTTGTGTAGATTGTATTAAGGGAAAACATACAAAACACACAGTTAAGAAAGTAGCCATAAGAAACACACAACTCCTTGAACTTATGCACACTAATATATGTGGACCTTTTTGGTGGAGAAAATTATTTTATCACACTCATTCATGATTTTTTACGTTATGGATATTTGTTGCATGAGAAATCTTAGTCAATAGATACCTTAAAGGTATTTATTAATGAGGTTGAAAGACAATTAAATAGAAAATTGAAAATTGCCAAGTCTGATAGAGGTGGTGAATACTATGGAAAGTATGATGAAATGGGACAACATCTCAGTCCATTTGCTAAGTTCCTCGAAAAGCATGGCATATGTGCTCAATATACAATGCTAGGTAGACCACAACAAAATGGTGTTGCAAAAAGGTGTAATCGTACTTTAATGGATATGGTTAGGACTATGTTGAGTTATTCTTCTTTATCCTTATCATTGTGGATGTATACTTTGAAAACCGTCATGTATTTGTTGAACAGGGTTCCCAGTAAGGCAGTTCCAAAGACACCTTTTGAACTGTGGACATAAACGAACCCCAGTTTGAGGCACTTGCATATTTGGGTTTGCCCGACAAAAGTAAGAATATATAATCCACAAGAAAATAAATTGGATTAAAAAACAACTGGTGATTTTTTCATTGGTAGATTTTATTGTCCTGGCCATAGTACGAGAATTGTTGAAACTAGAAATGTCAATTTTATTGAAAATGGTGAAATTAGTAGGAGTGTCAAACCACGTAAGGTGGAAATTCAAGAAGTTAGAATGGAGATTCCTTTACCCAAAACTTATTCTCAGGTTGTTGTTCCTACGATTGTTGAAACATTTGACAACATACAAGAACAACAAATAAATAATGAAGCACCCCAAAATGCAATTGTCATCAATGAACCTGTAACAAATGAACCATATGGGGCAATATTGCAAAGACCTACTATTTTTATGATTATATGGTTTATTTACAAGAGTCTGATTTTGACTTAGGTATTGATGAAAATCCAATTTCATTTTCACAAGCCATGAAAAGCAGTAATTCTATTAAATGGTTAGATGTCATGAAAGAAGAGTTGATATCAATGGATCGTAATGAACTTTGGGACCTTGTTGAATTTCCTGAAGGATGTAAATGAGTTGGGTGTAAATGGGTCTTTAAGACTAAGTGTGACTCTGAGGGCAATGTTGAAAGACACAAGGCTACACTTGTTGCTAAAGGTTTCACTCAGATAAATGGTGTTGATTACAAAGAGACTTTTTCTCTAGTTTCTAAAAATGATTCATTTAGAATTATCATGGCATTGGTAGCTCGATATGATTTAGAGCTTCATTAAATGGATGTGAAAACCACTTTTCTGAATGGGAATTTAGAGGAAGAAGGATATACATCAACCTGAAGGTTTTGCAATTAAAGGAAAGGAATACATAGTGTGTAAGCTTAAGAAGTTAATATATGGACTTAAACAAGCTTCTCGAAAATGGTATCTTAAGTTTAATGAAACTATCACTTCCTTTGGATTTATAGAAAATATTGTTAATCGATGTATATATCTACAGGTCAGTGGGAGCAAGTTTATAATTATAATTTTGTATGTTGATGATATTTTGCTTGCTTTTAATGATCTTAACTTATTACATGAGATCAAGAAATTTCTCTCAAAAAACTTTGAAATGAAAGATATGGGTGAGGCATCCTATGTGATTGGAATTGAAATTTTTCGTGATAGATCACAGGGGTTATTAAGTTTGTCTCAGAAAGCATATATTAATAAAGTTCTAAAGAGATTTAAGATGGAAAAATGCTTTACAAGTGTCGTTCCAATGCAGAAAAGGGATAAATTTAGTCTTATGCAATGCCCAAATAATGAGTTGGAATGCAAAGAAATGGAACAGATTCCTTATGCATCTATCGTTGGCAACTTGATGTACGCTTAGACTTGTACCAAACCAGATATCAGTTTTGCTATTGAAATGTTGGGCAGGTATCAAAGTAATCCAGGATTAGATCATTGGAAATATGTAAAGAAAGTATTGAGATATTTGCAAGAAACAAAAAATCACATGCTCACTTATCGCAGATCTAATCACTTAGAGGTGATAGGATATTCAGATTCAGATTATGTTGGATGTGTGGATACAAGAAAATCTACATTTGGCTATTTGTTTCTTTTAGTTGGAGGAGCAATCTCATGAAAGAGTGCGAAGCAATTTTTCATTGTTGCATCCACTATGGAGGTTGAGTTTGTGGCATGTTTTGAGGCCACTGTTCAGGGATTATGGCTGCGAAACTTTATTTTAGGAGTTGGAATTGTCGATAGTATTGCCAAGCCACTGAAAATTTAATGTGATAATATGCAATAGTCTTCTTTTCTAAAAATGACAAGTATTCAAAGGGTGCTAAACACATGGAATTGAAATACCTTATCGTTAAAGAAGAAGTTAAAAAACAAAGGGTGTTAATTGAACACATTAGCACCAATCTTATGATTGCAGATCCGTTGACAAAAGCTCTAGCACTAAATAAATTTAATGAACATGTTGAAAGAATGAGTGTAACTAAAAACCCTTTTTGACATTATGATTGAGTTTTATGCTCTTTATGTATTGGCACTCTAAGCTGATTATATTATTGTTTCTGATATTTAAGGTATCCTGTTTTATTAAATTAGTTATTGTATATATATGAATGAGTTATTTTGATATAACATGATTTATCTTTGACTAAGACATTATTGTTGGACCATCATGAGCCTTTCATTTATAAGTCATATTAAGTAGAAAACTAATATTGTAGTACTTGAAAGGAATTATGTCGATTTAATGACGTAAAATCGCTAAGACTCATATTAGCTTATACTTAACGTGATATAATGATATAACCAATGCTTAAGATATTTCAAACTTATGTTATGTGCACTATATTTTGCTTATTAAACCATAAATGTAGTTCTACCACATTGGCCAAGTGGGAGAATGTAAAATATGCATATATGACCTACATGGCATATATGTGGTTTAAAAATAAACCATAAAATAAAAGATAATATTATTTGGTTATGTAATTTGAAAAAGGTAGTTTCTATATTTTAGGCACATTGATGGGATCTATTGATTATGTGTGTGGAGAGAGAAAATTGGTCCTCCTTCAACCTAGTATGTGAGATACTTTCTTCTCCATAAGAAAGTCTTGAAAAAGTGAGAAAAAGGTCAAGAAGGAGAAAACTAACTTTGTGATCATCTATTATCAACCAATTGAAGAAAAAATCTTCATGGATCAAGGTACACATATTTCAACTTATGAGATTGTGAAAATCATATAGTTCTAATATCAAATAGACTAAAGAAAAACTTACACCTCTATCATTATGTACTACAAAGTAAAACTCTAAATTGTCCATTCCTCCTTTTTTCATACATATGTTTTTCTTTTTGTCTTTTCACTTTTTGATCTATACTCTTGCAACAACTATTTCATTCTTCTTTTCCTTCTTCTTTGAAATGGACATTGTATATGAAAGAGACCAATGGTATAACCCTAAAATACATTGCATGAGAGGCTATTTCGTTGTCTGGGAGTTTTTGTTTTGGTTCATTATATTTCAAGTCAATATGTTTTATGGATCGCAAAGTGCCTAAAAAAATTGTTTTATGGATCTCATGTTCTATTCTTCTTTTGTGTTGATGTAGTTGAGGTATATTTGTTGAATCCAAACTTGAAAATTTGAAGAAAGAATATTTGGTTTGCATATTGTGTGTGGATGTTTATTTTTCTACGAGTCTATACTTTTTTTTTATCAAAGTTATTGATCAATTAAAATGATCGAGGAAGTGTTTCTAAATGTTTTTGAATTGTTTAAAATTTATTGTTGCTATTAGGACAATTTTAATGGATTGAAATTATATTTTAATTTTTTTAAATATTCTTAATTGAGGTCTTTAAAACCTAACTCTAAGTAACTTATCAATACTCTAATAACAAGTAAACGAGCTCAAATACATAAAATTAAAATCACACAAAGGCACATAACATTATAGTTACTTCAAATAATTTTTTGAAAAAATTTTGTTGTTGGACACAAAAGCAAGAAAATAAAACTTGAATAAAATACTAATAGAAGTTTATGACAATTATGGATTCAACATGGCTTGACAGCATGGAAAAAATTTATAAAATCAAAATGAAACAAAATTAAAAAGAATTAATCAATTAAAATAAAATAAGACTCAAGCAAAAAAATAAAGCACACATGATATAACCAAATAGAACACCTAAAAGCAACAAATGATGGTTCAAGAAAGAACTATTATTTTTGAGCAAAATAGAATGGACAATAACCGCATATCAAACGGTGAAATGAATGAAAACATGTTCAAAACAACTAAAAACAGTTAGTACAGTGCATAAATGAAGAAAGAAAGTAGTAGAAGAAGAAACACTTAGCTCATAAAACCAATGTTTTGATACCAAATGATAGCATCTTCTTCTTCTAGCATTGTTTTGTTTTGTTTTGATTTTTTTTTTTAATGGAGTTGTGGAACCTTGCTGAAAATAGAGGAATATAAATATGTGTTTGAGATGGATAAATGGATTTGGGAGAGTGAGAGGTAAGGTCAACTCATTTGGAATGAGTCTAGGGTTAGGCTAACTAAGAGACTACCCTAGAGAGAGCTCAAGAACAATTGTTTATGGCCAAACTTTGACAGTATAACTCTTCTTATTCAAACTTAAATTTACATTAACTAAGTACATTTATTTATAATGTCTTGGTCATCCCAATAGAGAGCCAAAATTCAAATTAGAAAATAGAACATATATCTAGAAGAGAAAATGAGAGTGTGTCATGTGTCTAGTCACACCTTTCTCGCCTCTCTTGTGCTTTCTTTGCACCTTCTTTGAGGTTCAACCCCTTTGTTGTGCCCTTCTTGCTTTAAGACCAATCTAGGGTTTCTTTTGGGTCAATGAAAGCCCAAATGAAACCATAGGTAGATTTAGAACTTAACTCTAATCTATCATATGTCAAAATACAAGAGCAAAAATCTTACTCTACTTAACCCAAATTCATGACCCATGACCCAATTTATTTAACAATTATAAGGTTGTTTCTTCCTGCACCTCCATACCTTTTTCTAACACCCTCATAGGTTATGTGAAAAGGTATTTTTATCCTTAAGTAAAAAAGTAAATAAACCCTAAATCCCACATACTCCACCTTCTTCCCAATTTTCACCCATGTGGCACCACCCCCAGGACCCCATTTGTGTTTGTTTAAGTTTTCCAACAGTTCTTTACATTGTTTGGAAGTGTTTTGTAGGCTATTTGTGGTATAGTCATCATGCATTGGAGATTTGTGTTGGTTATGTGATGGAATATGTTGGTTTTTCATTGGTATTTAACTGATTTTTTTCGTTGATTTGAACCTCTTAACATTTTTTTTTTCGCTTTATAAACATATTTCGAATTATAGAATTCAAAAGCTATTTTCGGATTTGGAAAAGACTTCTAGATTCTAGAATCCATTATATATATTTTTTTAAGAAATACATTCCAGATTAGAGAATCCATAAGTTTTTTCTAGATTTGGGAATAACTTCCAGATTTTGTAATCAGTAATGCATTTTTTAACAAATACATTTTGGATTGCAAAATCTAGAAGTCGTTTCCAAATCCGATAATAGTTTTTGGGTTCTCCAATTTGAAATATGTTTTTTTAATCAAAATCACACCAAAACCTATACCAGAAACAAAAAAACCCACCATAAAACGCATACCTCCGACTATCACCACCACGACAAACAACCACCTTGCAACTCACGATGAAAGCAACGACCACTGTGACCTCCACCAAACTCTACACACACTTGCCTCCATAATGAAAACTCCATAAAATTTAACTGTTTTACATAAGGGTATTTATGGAATTAAATAAGTTATGGGGGTGTTAGAATAAGGTATGGAGGTGGAGGAAGAAACAACACAATTACAAACTCAAATAAATCATATTTTACTATAAACATTTATTTATTCGTTTTAAACTAAAGTCTGACCCAAAAATGATGATGATTTGTCCCTATTGATGCACCTGAGTTACATTCTTTTTTTAGTCTTTGAACAAAACTCTAATATTCTTTTCTAGTTTGGAGGTCTTCTTTGAGATGTTGTATACAATTTTTCATCCTATAATTCTCATTTTTTTAAACCTACAAAAAGATATACAAAATTCCAATTAAACCAAATATACAAAATAAGTTTCTAAACAAAACTTCACCATTATTATTTTATGGATGTTGTGACGGTATAATTTTCCATTAAAAATAGTATAGGCTATCTCAAGATGAATCAAATAGTTTTACTAGAATATGATTGGTCTAAATGAATTCTTCAAAGTCAAAAAAAACCTTTGTGTTAAGCTATGAATTTCTGAAAAATAAAGTCTGAAAAATATTATTCGAATATGGAATAAAGATCAACATATATAAAATTATAAAAATTATAATAAGTGATGTTAGTAATATAATAAGTGAAGTTGATAATATAAAGAATAATATGAGTTTTTATATAGGTTTTTAAGTTTTAAAATATTAAAAAAATTAATAGATTAAATATTTCGATAATGAGTATGTATATATAGAAATTAATTTTTAACTCTTCTGAATTTATTATTTGGGGAGATTCAAATTTAAAATTTATTATTTCGGATTCGGAATAATTTTACAATTGTACTGTGAAATGTGCCATTTTAAAATTATAAAAATTAAAACTTAAAAAAAAATCCAGAAAGCTTTATGTTACCTGCATCCCTTTATTCATTTAACACATCACAACAATTTCATGTTAGTTTAATCTGGAAACCTTTGTGCGTGTTCTAAATATTTGTGAAAAACTTTTTATGTGTTGCGGATCCGGAAAACTTTTTTTTTTCTCTTTCAACTCTCTCTTAATTTCTCTTGCATTTTCATTGGTACCTGTTGTAAGATCTAAAAAATTACTTTAAAGTAAGAAGTGGTATATTTTAAATGACTCTTGAATATTTTATTATTAAAATGAAAATGATATATAAATAGAAAATTCAGCTATTCAGGTTTCATTTCAAAAGAACTATCATATCTCTAAAAAGTTTCCTTTTTCTTTTCCTCTCCCTTCTCTATAAGATTCTAACCTTCTCGTTCATCAGTTTGACGATCAGAGTACGCCATTAGACTCTAACAGCGAAGACTACAAGACTGTCCGGTCAGAATCTATGATAGAGTAAGTTTATTTTTGTCCCATTTTCCTTTCCTCTCTTTCTCTACGATTCTAACATCCTCACTTATCAGTTTGACGATCGGAGTCTGTCATTGGATTCTTGGCAATTAACTCTACAAGATTTCCCGATCAAAATCTTAAACATAGTAAGTTCATTTTTTCCCTTTTCTTTGAGTCAAATTTTGAACTTGATAGGGTTGTCTCTGCATAAGCTTTGCATGTGACTTTTTTAGCTTCAGGGTTAATCTCTGTTAACTCAGGGTCTTAGTTATATAGTTAGATTTTGATCAGGACTTTGTGGTGCAGGTTAATTATCTTTAAGTTTTTGGTAGATTTGGAGCTCTTAGTGAGCATCTACTAAAGTTTAGGTAAGGGAAGTTAGTTTAAATTTCCAATAAAATCCTAAGCTAGAAGATTCTAAATGTGGGGGTGACGGGGTCACCAGTTTCAAATATTCTTGCAGGATTTCTTGTTTTTGTGTAGATTGGAATTTGTTTGATATTGAATATTGTGAGATTCAAAATATGAGTTTTTAATCAAGACATAGTATTTTCAGGAAAAAAAATACCGTGTTAAGATTGTTTAAGATGTGCATTAACTAGGGATTCGTCTAGAAGGAGATATCTTGACTCTCCTGAGATAATGGAATCATGTAGATGAAGTTACTCAGGTGGTGAGAGTTGAAGGAGATTCATATGAATGGATAAGTTGTTTGAAATATAACTAACTTGACCTGTTATATGAGTTAATCCTGTCATACTAGGAGAAAGATGATATTGAGAATATTTATGCGCATGGCTGTGTGGATTTCACAGTGATATAGTATGATAGGTGCAGATCTCTGAGTCTAAGTCAATGCATGAGTCTTCTGGAAGTAGGGTCAAAGTGTCTATGTGTTGTGAGTCAGTAGAAGTCTGATATGTGAAAGATGAATTATGAATTTTAATAGACATTTGATGGTTTGAGAAATTGTATGAGACTTGATGAATTATGTGTATTAATTTGAAATTGAAATTTTATAGAATTTTTATATAGCTAGCTTACCCTATTCTTTGTTTGTGTCTGTTTCTGTATCTGTGATGATCATGTTTTACATGGGAGCAGATAAGATTGCAGGTAATAGAGTTCCTCAGTAAGCAGCTGGAGAAAGAGATAGTTTTAATTTGAATGCTTTGTTTTGTTTTTAAAACTTTTGGTGTATATATTAAAATCCCTATGAAGAATACAATTATGAGATAGATGTATATATATGTTAATTAGATGTTACTTGTTTTACTTTTATTTTATTATATATGAGTAGAAATTAGGGATGTTACACCTATTTTTAATTTTATAATTTTTTTTTCTTTAAAATACAAGAATCGATGTTATAAACTATTATGATTAAATTTTTTATAGTAAAATTATGTCAATTACATGTTATGGAAAGAGTGTTGAAGATTTCCCAAAGTAAAAAAGCTTGAAAAGGCTGCTTAGGTCAAATGGAGAAAAAATTCCATACGGAACTTTTAAAAAGATAAAAAGATTTACCTTATGAAAACAAAGAAATACATTTTAAATTTTTTTAAAGGATAATTTTATAATAATTACGAGTGTTAATTTGACCCATTTTACTAGTCCGCTATAAGTGGATTGGGTCAGACTAACCCGTCAAATGTTATAGGAATTAAAATTAATAACTCGTTTTTTCATAGGATATATTAACATGTTCACGAACTGATCCATTATTTTTTAATTTTTAAAAAAACATTTTATTTGCAATTATTTATAGTTATATAACTTTTTAGACAAAAAATATATAAAGAATAATAATAAAATTAAATCAAACTTTAATATTTTAATCAAACAAGATTTAATGTTTAACAAAACAAAATAAATATAAACAATGTTTTAATAAATCAGATGATATATAAAAAAATTTAATACAAATAAAATTTTATATAAAATATTGACAACTATTAATTTTAATTTTAAAAACATGACACGTTATTCAGAAACAGAAACACCATAAATAATGACGGACAAAATTAAGTGAACTGACCAATATTGATTGACAAGTTCAAAAGATTGACCTATTCAACTTAAATGATGATGAGTTGGCGAGTCCATAGTAAGACCCAACTAACTTTAACACTCCTAGTAATAACAAGTGTTTCGAAGCAAAACAATTTATAATAATATAAAATTAATTTTGAGTTATATATTTTAAAATTTTCATTCTTAAATTTATCCTTTATATTTTTTTCAAAATTTTGTAATTCAAAATCTTTTAATATATTTATAAAAAGTGAAAACATTTAAAAAAAAAAGTTGTTTTTATCATTACATTATAAAAATAAAAAAAATACAGAGATGCAAAAAAGTCTTTGTAGTTAATTTTCACTTTCCTTTTAGTGTGGGCCGAATAGAATTGTAGGTTATATAGACTGTATCCTTTCGTAGAAGGATGTGGTATGAGTAATTGCTGTGACTTGACTATGTAACAGAACACGACAAAAATCATCTTCGTATATTTTTCATTAATTCTTTTACTAGGTATAACGGATTCTGGTTTTTCTTCAGTTAAATAAACTGATTCATTTATCTATATAATAATTTTAAAACATACATACCAAAAAAATGGACAACATTCATAACAAACGCAACTACACGTAGGCATTAAACATTTTTTACAGATTGACATTTAAGGTGATGTTTAGTATTGATTTTTTAATCAAATTAAGTTTATGATGATGTTATTTGTAAGAAAACATTTAGGGAATTCTGTATAACATATTTCTTAACAAAATCCTTGTTGATCCGTGTTGCATGTTCTAATGGATAAGGATGCATGGAGGAAGTAGAACCCAACTTTTTAGCTGACTTGTGTTCCACTATGTTCTTTTGCCTAAATTTATGTTCTAATGGCATAAAATGTCTCACCTCATGTTTATTAAAATGCAAAGCAATACATCTAAAGTATTAATTAACAATTTACAAATATAATTTATTGTTAAATATAATAGCAGAGATAAAGCTTGTAGCAAAATTAATACAAATTTTTTATAATATGAATCAATTAAAATGATATAATTTTAAATTAATTAAAAAAAGTCAAGTATTAGATGAGAATGGTTAAGCATATTTTTATGACTTGCGATGTCTTTATGTCTTTATGGTATATATATATATTCTATAGTCTACAGAATAGGAAACAGGGCGCATTAATTAAAAAGAAGATATGCAATGGCTCTTGACTTTACCCAAAGGGTAAACTGTTATACAGTCCATTCATGAGCCTCCTCCTCATTCTCTACGTCAACTTGTCAATTATCCTCTCATACTTTTTCTATGATGTACCATTAACTATTTTTATTTCTCTTTATCTTTAATGTTTGTTTAAATTTGAAAATTAATTTTAGAGAAGAAAATTTTTAGTTTAGGAAAAAGTAAGATTGTTTGAATGAAGGAAAAGAGAATAGAAAATTAAAGAAAATAAAAAGAAAGTTCATGTAATATGAAATTGATATAATATTTCATAAAAAAAATCGATTATAATTTTACCTTTGTTATTAAAATTAATTAAAAATGAAATATAATTTATTTATAGAGTTAGGATTATGGTTAAAAGATTAGGGTTTAATATACTTAAATTTTCAATAACAGAAATTTACATGAAAATATTTTTAAAAAAATAATTCAAAAAATAATTATCAAAACTAAAACAATTATTTATAATTTTAAGATAAAAATGACTAATAAAAATAATAATTACAAATTTCATTCATTAATAAAAAAAATTCTATTTACTACTTATTGTTTACAATTTTGATTAATAAAAAAAAACACGCCATTTAAAACAAAATAAAAGAATACTTAATATTTATATTTTTATATATATTTATTTTATGTAAATAATGACCACTTTAAAAATTAAATATAAAACTAAATATAAAAATATTATTAAACATAATTTATATTTATTACTTTTTAAATGTTATTTTTATAAAAAACAATAAATATATATTTTATTTACATGTTTATTATAAACATATTATTGAGACAAAAATTCACCACATTCCTCATTTTCTTCCACTTTATTTGGCTTTTCACTCTCCCCATCACCGTTGCTGCTGTGACCATCATCACAACTACCGTCATTGGCATCCACGACTACTCTTCCCCGATTACGAACTCTTGTACATTTTGAATGCGCTTAATGCGTTGAGTTCATCTTCGACCAAACACATTTCGTGAGAGTCATTGTCACAGTTAACTGTCAACGAATTTGTCATAATGGGAAATCACAAACCCAATTCTTCGATTAGCTTTGTACAATGAAGGTTTTATAATTAATTATCCCACACAAAGAAAATCTCAAAATCAATTATTCATCCATTATAATCGATTATTCCTCCCAAAATAATGTCATAATCGATTATTTCTTCATCCATAATCAAAACTTACCTCTTCACCTCTCCTCTCTGTAACCCATCTTCGATGACATTGTTCCTCCGCTGATCACCACACCCACTCACGGATGTAAACCGTACACCACAAAATCACTTCCACCAAGATCTGGACCACCAAAATAACTGCATGCATGGAGGATAATCTATGGGCCATGAACACTGAAAGGCACACAAAGTTCAAATGCACAAAAATAAAACAAGGTTATTCTAGTATTTTCACTATAACACACATGACTTTCCTTTCTTTCTCAAAAGGAAGGTCCCAAATTTGCATTTTCATATTTTTCTACATCTAAATTTCATGTCAAACCACTTAATCCAAACAAAAATCATCCTGCAAATCAATTATGTGAATAGGATATCAGCTTAAGCAAACAGATGCTAGATGACTTCCTAGTTATATTACATTTGCATTTTGATTATTTTATGCTAATAATTTATATAATTATAAAAATTTATAGAAATATTTTAACTATCTTTTACAAAATTAGTTGATACGGAAAGTTGTTAAATTGTTTACAAAATTATTATAGTTAACAAATATAAAAAATTCAAACGAATACATCACTTTTATTTTATTTTTATTTATAAATCAATAATTTCATTTCTTATATATATTATAAATTTTACTATTTAAAAAAATCAATTAAATTTAAAATAAATAAAATATCATTGTAAACATCACATTTTCATTAAGTTAATTAATATAATGATTGAAAACGTGTATATAAAGAAGCTATTATCTATCAATATCTTGATGTTTAATGTGAAAATAATAAAATAAATATTATAAAAGATATAATTATTAAAGTAAATAATATAATACAAAAATATAAAAAACTATTATTATTTATCCATATGAATATCTTATCTAATAAAAATACAAAAATTATATAAATAATATGCCAGAAGAGAATCAACAAAATATATAAATAACAAAGCCATACTATGACACCCCGAAAATTTATATAACTATTTTAATACATCTTCTACATATTTCTGTACAAACTTAGAGTTTTTCAAAATATTTCTATTACAAGATTATGACTTATATAAGTATAAATATTTACATATCCATGACTCAAAATAAAACTCTGAAACTTTTAAGGCTCTCCTGCACCTGTATGGTCATCTGCTCGTGTACATAGTACAGTCATCGTAGTTCAAACACAATAAGAAAAACAAGGGTAAGCTAGTGAAAATAAAGTTTTATAATATATGCAATTAAATTAAAAGAGAAAACCAAATTACATGACCAATTCTTCAATTTTTCAATCTTTTTCAAATCTCAATAATAAAACAATCACATAGATCTCACATGGATCTACACATCCAATATATTCAACAAACAACATCTTCCGGAAGACTCGTATTAAGTAAGTCCCACCAGAGACTAACACCTGATCCAAAGATTACCAGCGAATCCAACATAAAGGGTCAGGGTAAGTTCAATACAACCCAAGCCGTGCATCTCATATGTCACGGTGTGCATGAACTCCTCCATCAGCTTCTCACCACCTGATATCTTAGTCTATGTGACTTAGATCATCAGTGAAGCTCGGAGATCTCTGTTACCACATAGGTATCAATACTTAATACACAGCAAACATCAGTCCATACATTATCCCAAATGTATGAATTCAATTCCATATCATTTTCATCATACAATATCATTCAAAATGTAATCCACAATATTCAAAAGTTTATTTAACATAAAAAAAAACCACACTTAAATACTAAATTATCAAAATAAAATATTTTTACAAATTTAAATATTATATAAACAAATAACACAAAATATAAACACACAGCATCCGTACTAGAGAAATTAAATATTGGGACCACGTCCCTTCCACATCCAGAATCTTCTAGCCTAGGGTGCTATAAAAGATTAAATTTAGCTTCCCTTACCTTAATTGCTTGCTTCCCAAGCAACTTCTAGAATTTTATTCTCCATCGTCTGGATAAGCTTTAAGATTTACGGGCCTAATGCAAGTTATCCAAACAGAACATAAATTCAGTATATACTAGAATAAGTTGAGAGGATTAATCTTCTCAACTGACCCCACCAAGATTGATGACTAAAACATAGCGAAAAACAAAGAATAAAGGATCTTTAGAGTAAAAATGAACTTACTCTATTTAAAATTCTGATCGGTTAGAAATGTTCCTTAACTCCCCAGCTACAACGTGGTTCGATCAGATTCTAAAATAGATGAAGATTGGGAGAGAAAATTAAGAAAGAAGAGAAAAAGAGAATATGGTGGGAGAGAGAAAAATGGTGCGGTGCGATGCGTGTGTTGGGGGGAAGGATCTTTAGTTTTTTTTTTTTCCCTTTTTCTCACCACTGTTACACATACCTTATATAGAAAACATTTAAATAGAGAATTAACAAATAGTTTAAGAATAAATGTAAAAAAAAAAAAAGGTTAGAAATTAATGTTTTAAAAAATGCTGCAAGTTAGTGAAAAAAGTTTATTTAACAAATATTATTAGTAATATCATATAACATAACAACTCAAACAAACTATACAACAAATATATAATTATAAAACTGTAAGTTACAGAGTTTAATTATATATACTTAACAAAGGTTTAAATAACTAAAGTTTTCAAATAGAATAAAACATAAGAGTATACACATAACAATTTTTTTACTCTTTTTTACAATTATTTATATGTCACACTACAAGAAAATCATTAAATAAAAATTAATTTTAAAAATAAAAAATAATTAATTGCTATATTGATAAAATTAGAGATATTTTAAAGATTAAAAAAAAATTTAATTTTTAAATTAGTTTCTATTATTGTTAAATAGTTTCTAAATTGATGTCTAATTAGTTATAAAGGTTTTAATTACAAATTATTTAAATTCTAAATTTAATAGTAAAAATCTTGTTTAATTAATTAAACAAATAAAAAAAATTAATTTTTAAAATAATATCTAATTTAAGTGGTTTAGAATTTAGGAAAACTAAATTAACGGTGGTTTAGAAACTATTTAAATTATTACATTATATATATTGATATTTCTCTGTGTTTAACTCTACTACAGAAATAACATCATCAATTGTTTGAATATTAATATTAATTTAATTAATATAAATTTTTTATATTTGTTTTGACCTTAAATGTTAAAATGATATAATTAAGATTAATTAATAATTTTAGTTATTGTGTGTTTAAAGCTGGGTCACACTTTTCTTAAAAGACATAAAAAAGTAAGGAAAAAATTATATTTAAATTATTTGGAATAGACTAGTAAATTATATGAGATTTTTGAACGTGTCAAAATAATATCTATTAAAAAAAATATAGGAACACTCTCTCTTAAGTTCACCCTAACTTTTTCACATATAAAAACTATATTTAAAAAAAACTAATAAGAGCTTTACCAACGTAAATATTTTTATTGATTTTAGAAAAAAAAAAGAGATAAAGTGAGGTTAAAATAGGTAGTGATTCCTAAGCAAATTAACCCTCCTTCTAAGAACTTGTCAACCGGCTTTAGAAGATTCCCAGGAAGGACCATTGGTTTAGTCAATAATAACTCATGTAAGACGCCACTAAGAAACAAGTTGGCAAAGTTGTAAAGTTCAAATGGGAGAAGAGTCAAAACAAGCCCAAATTCAGACTTCACCTCCAAGCCTCGTGATCTACGCGTCAAGCTGGGTCTCCTACTCCTATGCTATGTTATTATCAATAATAAAATTTATATTTTCAAAACAATCAATTTGTTTTTTTTCCTTGTTTTTATTTTTAAATTTATATACTTTTTTTTTTTTCATAATACCACGCTGTAACACAGAACACAACATTAGGATCTTTTGATAGAACATGGCCCCACAGTCTCTTTCAAAATTTCCACTAGCGTTGCCACGTGGATGGTCTGATGTCACACTATATACGAAGAACGGTCGTTATAATTAGATGTGGAGACACTGAATCCGTAAAGTATTTTACCACTGCCGAACGCCGACTTCTCCTCGCATAATTATTAGTTCATGCCAATCATAGTTCCATAGTATTTATTTATGAATAAATTTCGCGAATCTGAAATTCTGATGAGACAAATATTTTTTATATTTTTGTTCTCCCTTTGTTTTCCCATTTGTACACGACTGTTGTTTGAGGAGAGGAAAATTATTTTAGAAGTTTGAAACATTGGATTGGACAAATACATTGTACATAAGATATATCCATGTAGTTGTGGGTTTTTTTTACGAAAAAGAATTGGGTGCTGAAAAAGAAAAGGCTGTAATAGAATTAAATGGCTCTAGAAATGAACGAATAGGTGTGAGGCTGTATCTTGCGTAAGGGATTTTCTTTTTTCCCAACGCGTACCTTCTCCTTCGCCTATATATACCCGACCACTTCTCTCTCCCACTTCATAACAAAATAGCTTGCCTTCAGGAACGTTCTAGACCACAGAGGTTTTTCTAGTCTTCTGTGGAGAGCTTGTTTTCTGTTCTTCGTTCTCATCCAAGGAACAAGCTTTCCGCAGTTGAAAACCCTTTTGTCAACTCAATCACCCATGGCTCGCTCTTTCACTACCGTTAAGGTTCTCTCTGCTCTGGTCGCCGACGGATTCTCCAACACTCTCACCAGGTACACCAACTGTTTCTCTTTCTTTTTTTCAGTAACTTCTTGTGCTATATTTCAAAAGCCGCACTTGCTGGCTTTATTTTTGGTGGGAGGGATCTTTTTTCTTCTCTTTTGTCTCCTTTATTACGAAAGGGGGAATCTTGTTGTAACGGGTGGTGAAGTGAGGGATAAAGAATCGGTAAAGCGGTGATTAATGTTGATGTGGTTTTGTGTGGGAACAGGCGTGGGTTCGCGACGGCGGCGGCGACACAAAGCGCAACCAGAGGAGGAGCTGCCTCCATCAGCGGCAATATAGCCCCAAAATCAGGGGAAGAGAAGGGGAGAGGTGCTGAAAAGGTTTCGTGGGTCCCAGACCCTGTCACAGGTTACTACAAACCTGAGAACACCAACGAGATTGATGTCGCTGACCTGCGAGCTATGGTTTTGGGCAAAAAATTCAACCACTAATTTCAACACGCAACCTCTTTGGTCACTTATATGTTACATGTCTCTCGAAGTTCACAGAACCTTTGGGGATTATTCACTCTGATTCAATCATCTACATCACTTGTTGTATTTCTCTCTAGAGAGTTAAGACCACTTTGTTAGCTTCATTGCATCTCCATTGGAAAACTCATAACTATGCTTTATCTGTATTCTCTCTGATAAATAACTGGAATTATTTTTAACTTTGTAAGCAAACCTCAAATCTTCTTTCTCTCCACTAGACATTATTTACTATTTGTGACGATTTACCTGGATTAATTTGAGATGATTTAGGAAAATTTTCTTATTTTGATTTAGGAAATTTGTGAGGAATTTTATAGAAAAAAAAGAATTGAAAAAGAAAATGAGGTAGAAGACGAAGAGGAAGTGATGGTGTGTGTAAGGATTGTTTTTATTTTGCATTTTTTTATAACTGTTTTTGAAAATTAATAAAAATAACATTTTAAATAAATAATACTTTTAAATAATTAATATTATTTTAATTTTGTAAATAATTTTTAAAAATTATTTTATATTTTAAAATATTACTTAAAGAAAATTTTAAAAGTACATTTAAAACAAACTATCAATCTTTATTAATTTAATAAAATCAATCAATTATACTACTTTCTTTTTTTACGGCCCTGGCTGCTGAAAAATAAGCATAAATGAAGCGTGAGTTAAAAGAAAAGGAAAAACATATTTAAGAAAACTAGTGCAACAAAGAGTTATTCATTCAAGAAAAGTGAAAGAAATATAATCAAATGAAAAAAAAAAATTCTAGATATTTGGGTTTGTAATTTATTTTAATAAAACGACGGAAAGAATAAGTAAAATTTCACAAGCTAAATGGTGTTATAATAGGGACAAAACTGACCGTTTCACTAAATTGTCAAAAGATAATCAACGTAGCTATTGCTAAGAATTTTTACGGTTTTATATCTCACAAATTGAACAGTTAAAGAAAGTCACAACTTTTATAATATTAATATATTTGAGATTTCATCATCACCATATAAAAAAGATTAACTACCACTGATACTTTGATATATGATATTTGTTTGAGATAAAAATTGTCTTGTAACTTGCTGTGGCACCATCATCGAATCAGTAATAAATATCTTGTCTGATTTTACAGTATTGTAAAGTAAGATATTAAATATCTCATATCAATTAAAAATAAAATTAATTTATAATATATAAATAAAATTAATTTAATTTTATAAAATTAAATTAAATTAAAAATTTATTTCCTAAAAATATTAGAAAAAAAACATATCCAGCAGACTTTATCTTGAAGTTAGTTTATTTTTTGCAAGTTAAGTTGAAATGAGTGATCCGTGAGAGTCGTGGATGATAGAATGCAGAGTCCTGGGACCATAAATGATACAAAAATTGAAGCCACAAGTACCTAAAGATCTTTCCTGAACTTTTTTTGTTGAGGTTTGAGGCAGTGGCACGGGCGAGACAGAAAGCACGGGAATGGATTAAAAAATAGAAACATTTAATCTGGAAGTCCATTGAAAAGAGAATATGAATGCATAGAAACAGGGAATGATAGAGGGACGGTGCTCCACTTTGAGGCAACATAATTGGGCAGCAACAGTAACAGTGGCAGTGGGTGTGGTTGCACCACCAACTTCGCTCACCGTCCATTCATTTTCATACTTTTTATAAACACAAACCAACAATCATTGCTGCACACTCAATCCTTTTGTACCAGACTTAACCAACATACCACCTTTATTTTATTGTTTTCTTATTATAAACCACTATAATTCTCTCTTGGTTACTCCTATCCTATTCATATTTTTTAATTTCTATTCAACGGACAATATTACACATTTTTTCTCAAAATAAACTATTTCAGAAAACTACTCAATAAAATATTATTTTTTCAGTGAAAAATTTTAAATACAACAATTCTTTTTTAATCATCTCATATACGTTTATATGTTCAACCTACTCTCTCAAGCATTATTGTAAAAAAACTAACGACTAAAAGGAAAATATAAAATGCAGTTGAAATTATTTTAAAATATGAAGTTATACTTCATTTAAAATTATTTAAATATTTAAAAATTTTTAAAATTTTAAAATTAACTTTCACAATTAATATAATATGGAGGTGTAAAAGTGGATGAAAAACCTACCATTAAAATGATCATGAGTTTATCTCGATAACTTTTTGTAAAATAGGTTTATTTTGAGAAATTCGAATATTACACTCTGTTCTTACTTTTTTTTTTTATCTATCTTATAATATTCCACTCCTCTTAATTTAATCTGTTAAAAACTAAAAAATATAATATATTTTATTCATTGTAATCAGATTTTTATTCTACCATTTTATAGTTACTTAACTATAAACAAATTTAAATTAAATTAGAAAATAGATAATACTATCTTAAAAATTAAGTAATGATAAATAAATAAAATTATTTTTTTAACTTTCGACGGTTAAAAAATGAAAGTATATATTGTACCTATTAATAGTGTTTTTTTAGTAATTTTAATAGTTTATAAAAACTATCATTAAATAAAAACAATACATTTTATGATATCGAAATATAAAAACTCAACATTTTAAAAGTTTACAAAAATAATTACACTATTTTATAAACGCACCTAAGAAAATTACACAACTAAAAGTTGTCTCATGTTAATAATCATTTTATAACAAAAGAATATGTGTGATAAATGGTTGATTTATGCTAAATTCATAAATTGAGACATAATTTCACAAGAAAGAATTTTAGATGAAAAAGAAATTACAGAGAGGAATGTCATAAGACTTTGAGATCTCACTCCAAATCCAAATGCACAACAAGGAATGATAGTGTTTGTTGATTATTTTATTTCATAAATGTGAATTTATTTCTCTTTGGGGACATGTACAATTAGAGAAGCGTTACATTATAGAAGTCCATCTCTAAAGAATGGTTTCAAATAGGATTATTTAAAACTTAGTGAAAAACAATTATTTTTAATTTAAAAAAATATACTTTGACATTTAAAAAAATACACTCACTTGATAACTATTTTAATAATATAATAATATATATTAATATTTTAAATTTATCTAGTTAAAATATTTATATTTTGAGTTGTATAATAAATATATTTTACTTTATAAATGTCAAAAATATCTCTCTTCTTTTAATTTCTTTGAGCCTATACTGTAGTTCCCCCTTTAAAATGTTTCACTAGGAAATTGATTAAATTGAAGGCATAAGTAAATATGACCTTTTTATTGTGTTTAGAATTTTTTTAATTTGGATTATTGTAATTTAGTATGTGAATTTATCTTTTAGTGGCTTCAAATAGGACTGTTTGACATATATAAGTGAATAAAAGAATTGAACGAGATATTTTTTATAAAATTAATATGTATTTATAAGTTATTTTAAATTTAGGTTGAAGATTGAAAATATACTTTTAAATAAGTAAAAGATATTATTAATTATTGAATATGTATTATTTAATTTTATATATATATATATATATATATATATATGATTTATATGGATGTATGTAATTTAATTAGACTGAATCTAATTTAATTTAATTACACTGCAGTCTTTAGTTTAGTTGTATTTTATATTATTATAATATTTTTGAATACGAACGGGTGCAACATCGTTGTGTTGTGTAAGACTAAAATCGAAGGAGCACCCTAAACCCGTTAAAGGATTCAATTGCAACAGACAAAATCATAAAAATAATATACAAAATTAATATTACGAGTGTTTATATGTTTACAATCCAACAATTATTTTATATTATAACTGTTAAAATAAAATAAAAAATAATTTTTCACTGAAATATAAATCTAATAAAAAAATGAAATTCTTTTAATTGTAAACTAAAATAATATCTTTAGATATGAAGATATAAAAAAAGTAACATTTTTCTAACAGTTGTTTCCAACCTCTCCAAGACTATATTATTTTGAAGTCATTTATTGTGGTAGAAAAATTCTTGGTTGAGATTATGGCAGGCACATGTTTTTTTTTTTTTTTTTTATTAATGAGATGTGGTGTGTTGTGTTCCTCAGCGTTTTGCCCCAGCACACGTAGAACCAATTTCTATCAGGCGTTAGCTTCTTGCTGCCCATCATACACTTTTAGAGGGTTTAAATTTTTAAAATATTGCCAAAAAATATTCATGTTTATGGATTTTATTAAGTTATTATCTGTAGCCATAAAGTAAAGGTGATAGATTCATAGCTTGTGTGGTGCCACTTTTTAAAATATAAAATTCATTTTAAAGTTAGAATAGAGGTTTTAAAGTTCATTCAAAGTTGGGGTTTAACTCTATATGTATTATGTGTATTGAGAAATGAATTTTAAATTTAATTTAATATTATAAAATTATTTTTTAAAGTAAAATATTAATTATATACTATTAAATATTTTTATATTTAATTAATGTTGGATTTTTAATAACATTTTTAATAGTGATATCTATATTTCGATGGACTGGTATGGTGAATTTCTGCCTATGCTTTCACTAGAAGAAAAAAATAACAAAAGCTAGATAGAAGTCTCAGCATTATATTTATACATTAAAATTATTTTATAATGCACTTCCAAACTTATAGTTAATTACTATTTAGAACACAAATTCATGTTTTTTTATTTATTTTATTTTATGAAAGTGATTAATTTTATGTTGCTATTATCCTAGGTAATTTTTTTTTAAATTATATATTTGAGTAAATTTTGCTTGAAAACACTATTTATTTTCATTTTGAAATTGTGTTTTAAAACACATGTTTGGGGTAGACAAATCTTTTTACATTTAAAACTTATTTAGAAGCAATTTTCTTTTATAAATCAAGCTTAGAAGCATAAATTTTATTTGTTTAATATTTTATTTTTTAAAATTGTACAATATTTTTATTTCTTAGTAACTATATTTTCTTTTTATTTTAAATATAAGGGTTAGAAAATTTTACATTTGAATTAATTAGAAATTTTGTGCCTTATTAATAAAGTTTGAGCATAAAAAAATAAAAAAGTTAAGAAAAATTTAAAAATAATTTAAAAAATAAATATGATTAATTGAAAACAAAAGAGGATGAGAAAGAAATGTTGTGAGTTCCAAAACACTTAAAAAAAAACTTTTACAATTTTTCCTTCAAATTTTTTTCTATCCCATCCTTCATTTTTTCAAAATTTTCTTCTATCTCTCTCTCTCTCCGCCACCTCTCATTTCTCTCCCTCCATCATCCCTCTTTCCTATTTTTTATTTTTTTTTACAGTTTATTTTAATACTTTAACTTATATCATCTCCTCTATAATTTGACCACTACAAGAGCAGTTAGAGTGATCTCAAGTCCTTTTTATAATTTTAATAGAAGATTTAAGTGTTTTTTATTAAATTTTTATTTATTTTGAACAATATATACTTTTTTTTTTTACTTTTACATTTCTATTGTTTAATTTATTATAGTAATACATTGATTCTTTCTTTTTTATTTATATCTTTATTATTTAACTTATGTATAGTTATGCAGAGGTGCTCGGTACATAACTTTATATTTATGTAGTTAATCTATTTCTAATTATTGATTTTTTTTATTAAATTTATATTTATGTCAATTGATTTGTCTTTATTTATTTATGGATTGATAATTTATATTTATGTCATTTAATTTATCTTTAGATATACATTAATCTTATTTATTAAAATTATAATTATATCCATTTAATTTATTTTTAATATTTTTTATTAGTGTATTTATAATTATGTTATTGAATTTATTTTTGGATTGGTCTCCTTTATTAGTTTAAAATTATTTCATTTAATTTATCTTTAGTTATATATATCTTAATTTATATTTTTTATAATTTAATTTATCTTCAATTAGATATTGGACTTACGTTTTAATTTATATTTATGTTATTCCACTTTTATACTTGTGTTTTTATTCATTTACGTTTTATTTAAATTTAATTTACTTTAGTATGCGAGTTATTTTATTTTTTTATGTTATTTATTAATAACATATTTTCCGTTCTTTTAAATTTATTTGTATATGATATATTAATCATATCTAATTATTTATTTAAAGTTCTTATTATAATTCTTATTTTATTTTGTGTTATTTTAAACAGTATTCTTTTGTAATTCAAAGAAATATATATAAAATAATAATAATAATAGTAAAAGTAAAAAAAAAATTAGTTAAAAGAAAACTATTCATATATTCTATTGTTATTTTTTATTTGTTTGGATGGTATGTATAAATTATTAGTTAAAACAATAATTGACATGTAATAGTCATGAAGTTATGATTTTTTTTTAAAATGTAAAATAATATGTCACTTGAGAAAGAGTTTTATTTTTTTGATATGAATAATTTCAACTGAAATAAAATTAAAAAACAAAGTAGTGAAAGTAACAACTAGGATTAAATTAGGTCATTGTGTTTAAGTGTTTTAACAATGTTTTGTCAAAACTTTCTCGTCATTGCCAATTGCAATTTCATGTTACATCTACCAACTATTTAAACTAAATATTATGTTTTAACCCTCATGATTGGATGACTGAATTTTTTTGTCTGATTTAACTACCCCAATGTACATTATAATTCATTTATTGATATTTTTTGCACAAAAGAAATTTTGAAAATTAGTTTTTATTGATGAAATGCACCCTCATGAAGTCATAATTATATAAGTACTCTAGTTACTTTGAGTCTTAAAGACATAAATATATGATAAACCATCTAAAATACTTCTAGCAACATCTACTACATCATCAATATCGACAACAAACTCATTTTTCCATAAAAGTTATGGTAATTTAACATCACTAAATAAAAAACCTTAACATCTCTGAATAATAATATTTACTTTATTTTTTAATTTAAAATTTTAATATACATTATTATATTATTAAAGTGGATTGTGAAGTGAACGTGATTGATTGAAAGAGTGTTAAAAGAAACATTTTTCCATAATTAAAGTTTTGGAGATCCTTATCTCTACTTCTGTATCCCGTGATTTGCTTGCAAGTTCAAGGTATATATTCACTCTAACTTTATATGTTTGACAACATTGTAACTTTATTTGATTTTCTATCATGTGATTTTCATTAATTTATGATTCATTTTTACAATTTGTTTTGTTTATTGTGTACGCTTTTTGCATTGGATTCTTCAAAAACTATAAATTTTGGGATTTCATAATTTTCCACCAATTAATTTTAGGTTGATATATGTTGGCTTGGTTTTCTATCACCTTTAACTTGCTTCCAAGATTTTGGTTGTGTTTGTATTATAACCAGTTACAAGATTGCCTAAAAAAAACTTATAATTGAATATAGAATATAAGTTCCTAAAATCTCTAACATTCCTAATATTTTGATTGTGGATAGTTTCATCTAATATTTCCATTAAAGTGTAGTTGTTATGACATCACAACTTCAATGGCCAATTAAGTAAATATATAATTATCGAGTGTAATTAATTTAAATCCGAAAAATTAATATATTTTTAGTTTAGAACAACCACTACCACCGCGTTTATAGCATTAGTTTCTTAACAAATTTTATCCACAAAACAAAAAGCATTTAATCCTTCAAAGAAACAATAGAATAATGTATTTTTTGTCACCCACTTTAATTTAAAATGTCCTATGTCTTGATTGCTAATATAATAAAAAGTCAAGTTTAAAAAGTACAAATATACATAAGAATTTATTTTTGAATTTTTTAACTTCTGAGTATTAACCTGATGGTTTATTCTAAAATATCTATTTGAAGAGAGGTAAGAGTGCCCATTCATGTAAAAGGAATGAATTATCAAGAGGCTCAATAAAAAAATGCTAAGGTATAAAATCCTTCTTAAAACCTACTCCCTCCAACAATGTGATGATATAGTTTCTTTTAAGTTTAATTACTTTTTTTGTCCCTATATTTAGGTCAATAGTCAATTTAATATAGTGGTTTTAAAAAAAATCAATTTGGTTCCTATATTTTTTAAAATGTATTTAAATTGGTCCTTTCCGTTCAATTTCACCTGACGACTTCAGCAGATGCTGATGTGGAAGAGAGAATGTTTATGTGGAAGAGAGAATGTTTATGTGGAAGAGAGAGAATGTTTATATGAAGAGAGAGGTAGAATTGAGAGTTATTATTATTATTATGGTTATTATTATTAGTATTTATTATTATTATTACTATTGTTACTATTATTATTAATATTATTGTTATTATTATTATTATTAATATTATTATAACCTATTATTATTATTAATATTATTGTTATTATCATTATTATTTTTATTATTATTTATCATTATTATTATTATTATAACTATTATAATTATTACTATTATTGTTATTATTATTATATTTACCATTATAATATTATTAATAATAATAAAACAAAAATAATAATCATAACAAAATAAATAATAATAATAATAATAGCAATCATAAAAATAATAATAATACTAACAACAATAATAATAAAAAAATATAATAAAAAAACTTATTATTATTATAATAATTATAAAATATTATTAATAATAATAATAATAACCATAACAATAATAATAATAATATTAATAATAATTATTATTATAATAATAACAATACTAATAATAATAATAGTAATAATAATAATAATAATATTAATAATAATACATAATAATAATAATAGCAATAATAATAAGAATAAGAATAATAGTACTAATAATAAGAAGAATAATAAAAATAATATTAATAAATAATAATTATTTTATTATTATTATTTATTATTATATTATATTATTTTTATTATTAATAGATTTAATTACCTTATCATTATTATTAATATTATTATTATTATTATAACTATTATCCATATTATTATTATTATTTATTACTCTTATTATTATTATTATTATTTTTCTTATTATTACTATTATTATTATTGTTATTATTATTATTATTATTTTTATTATTTTTTTTATGATTATTATTTTTGTTTTATTATTATTATTTTTATTATTATTTTTATTGTTATTATTATTATTATTATTACTATTATTATTATTATTATATTTACTGTTATAATATTATTTTTCTTCTGATTATTATTATTTTTTTATTATTATTATTACTATTAATATATTTACTATTATTTTTATATTTACTTTTATTATTATATTTACTGTTATAATATTTTTTTGTTATGATTATTAATTTTCTTACTATTATTATTACTATTATTATTATATTTACTTTTATTATTATATTTACTGTTATAAATATTATTTTTTTATGATTATTTTTTTTGTTATTATCCTTATTATTACTATTATTATATTTATTATTGTTATTATATTTAGTGTTATAATATTATTTTTGTTATGATTATTATTTTATTATTATTATTACTATTATTATTATATTTACTTTTATTATTATATTCACTTGTTATAAATATTATTTTTGTTATAATTATTATTATTATTATTATTATATTTACTGTTATAGTATTATTAATAATAATAACAATAGTATTAATAATAATAACAGTAAGAATAATAATAGTAACAATAATATTAATGTTAATAATAATAATAGTAATAATAATAATTATAATAATAACAATAATACTAATAATAAACAGTAATAATAATAATAAAATATTAATAATAATAATATTAATAAATAACAATAAGAATAATAATAAAAATATTAATAATAATAGTAATAATATTAATAATAATAATAATAAAAATAGTAATAATAATAATAAATAATAATAATAAGAATAATAAATAATAATAATAATAATAACTTTCAATCCTACCTCTCTCTTCACATAAATAATCTCTCTCTTCCACATAAACACTCTCTCTCTGCCACATAAGCACTCTTTCTGCCACGTACGCATTCTCTCTCTGCCACATCAGTATCCACTGACGTCGTCAGGTGAAATTTAACGGAAAGGACCAATTTGAATACATTTTAAAAAATATAGGGACCAAATTGATTTTTTTAAAAACCACTATACTAAATTGACTATTGACCTCAAATATAAGGACGAAAAAGGTAATTAAACCTTTCTTTTATTGATAATTTGTATAAATTAACAAAAAAAAAAGAAAAATATATATGAAGAGAGAAACTTAAAATTGTTACAACTTATTTGTACTCAATCGGAAGGAGAAGAAATAAAATCAATATCTACATTTTCTAATTGTATAGAAAAATCCTTTTCCTCAACAAGCATGTTGTGCAGTATGGAACAACCAACATTTTGTGCATGTGTACTGCATTGGACACATAACACAAAACTTAATGAGGTGATTCAAAAATAGAATACTAAAGAAAAATGTTGTCAATATGATAATTGTCCTCATCACTCAATCAACACTTTCAAATTAGACATTTTGTTTTTGTAAGTATTTCTTCTAACTAAATTTGGGAACAAACAATTACAACATATGGCTGTTATACAGGAAAACCCTGAGGCACCTGAATGGTTGGACAATATCCCAAGAGAGAAGTAGACTTGGATGGGACAACGGTCAATAATAGGGACATATGACAACCAATCTAGTTGAGTCAATAAACTTTGTGTTGAAGAAAACAACTAACATTCTAATATCTTCCATGGTGATGGCAACATACTGCAACAAATTCATCATGAACAGAGGCAAACAAGTGAAAGCCATAATGGATGTCTACTCCGAAGTTGTAGAAACAAAACATTAGAAGATGCACATTTAAAAGCAAACACTCATACAAAACTTTCCTTTGAGCACCAGATGTTTGGTAGAAGAGAAACAAAATCCAAGAGAAGTATGACCTCCAGGCCATTTTGCCTTGGATGAATTGTGGTGTAACTTGAAATTTTGAAAACTACACCTACCATGTTCTCATGTGTTTGTTGCATGCAAACTTGTGTCCCACAATTTTTCTAGGTACATCCACTTGCGTACACATTGCCACAAGTCTTTTCATGTCTACGAAAGCTTATTTAATGAACTCATAAATGAAAGCTATTTTACATTGGTTAGATAATATGTCCTAGTTCACACATGAAAAGAACCTCAAAGGGGAGGCATAAGTCAAGTAATATAAGGACTGATATTGACATAAGGGAACAACATGATCGATCCAAAAAATGTTCATATTGTCAAATGCTAGGACACACGAAAAGAACATGCCCCAACATTGTTGGAGCATCCACTTCTAACCATTGATTATGTTTCATTTCACATAGTATTCCATGTATCATTAACAAAAATATTTAATAATGCACGTTCCTAGTTTATTTACCCCTTTATGTTCAACACATACTACACCATTTCAATAATTAACTACAATTTTCAACTAATAAACATAAAAACATTTAAAAATAATTCACAATGTAAGTAATGCTATACAAACAATACAACCATCCATTGCTCAAACAAAGTTTTGTAAAACGAACACACAAAAGTTGCACATGTTTCCGTAATATATTCTCTATTAGGTCACACTAGTCAATTTGTGCACCAAAACATCAGTCTGCATAGTGACTTTTCATGATCCTACACACCACAATAGTGTTTATTGTCAAATCAACCATTCATAATTGCTCTTCCTCAAGCCATATAGGACCAAAATGTGCATCGTTGATGACTATTTTACAAAAAATGTACTGTCTTAGAAGTAATAAATTTGTCCCTAAGGACGAATATCGAACCCACAAGGAACAGTTGAATTCTCAAGTATAATATTCATTAGATAGAAAAAAATATATAAAAGTTTGTTGGATGTTTGTTGTGTATGAGATTGCAAGAATGCAAATAAAGCAAAGTAAAGAGTTGTTTGATTCAATTGGAAAAATTGGGATTGGGGTTCATCTTTCTCACTCTTTTTTATTTTGAAAAGCATGTAATATTTTATCTTTGATTGATATTGATGCACATATAAAACTCATTTATATTGATTATTCACATATAAATTATTAAGATGATCTCCCAAATATCGATTTCTCGCATATTTATAAAAATTCCTTATTGTTACGAGCAGATGTTGATAGCAATTAACATTTCAAATTTATTCCTAACATTCAAATATGTTAAACATGATCATTTAGGTCAGATGCTTAGAAGTACTTTTCAGTCAAATATGAGGATCAAAGTCATGACAAAACAAGCGTTAAGAAAAAATGACAATACCAATCATCAATCAAAAACAAAATATTATGTTTAAATATCACTTCAATACATAAGAGTTTGAAAAGATTATTCCCAATCCTAAAGTGTAGAATTAGCCACTTATGTTGGCCATTACAAGCATGGAAAACAAGAAAAAAAGATCCAAGATATTTCTCCTTGATGGTTGCCTCCTCTAAGATTTTCTATTTCTTTCTATTCTCCCAGTAATGTCTAGGGTTATGCCTCACGCCTCATATTTAACCTAATTGAGCTTGGGTTAAGTGACTGCCTAGGCGAGCTACAACTTGCTTGGGCAAGTTGGACAAGAAAAAGCTCAACTTCTCTAGAGATCTCGCCTGGGCGAGATTTGGCTCGCTTGGGCGAGTTCCTTCAGAGTGATCTGACTTGGGCAAGTTTGGAGTGTTCCAACTTTCCCTTTTGATCTTATTTATTCTCCTTTAGGCCCTTCATTTCCATTTTGCCCTAGAATCGTGAAATTAACACAAATTTGGTAATAAATCTTTCTTATTCATAATATAATAACAAAATATGTAAAAAAGGTTTAAATTCATAAATTAGGGGTTAAATTATAGTTATTTTATCAATAAATATCCATAAGTGTTTGTCTTTTAATATAAAGTATTACTGAAATATGACACTTATCAATCACCAAATCAGTCCTTAAAAATTATTTTTCCTCAGGCTACATAACACAATAATGTGCATCGTCACATTCTTCCTCTATAATTATTTTTTCTCAGGCCACACAACAAAATAATGTGCATCATCACGTCACTCCTCCATAATTTCTTTTCCTCAAGTCACACAACACAATAATATGCATCGTCGCATCAGTTCTCCATACTTGTTTTTAATGAGGCCACATAACACAATAATGTGCATCATCACTTCACTCCTCTACAATTGATGTTTCTCACGACACACGCCTCAAAAATAGATTCTTCACACCAGGATTTTAAGCAGCACCAATGTACAAACATCATCTTCTTTTTTTAATATGCACGTGATAACACTAGTAATAAATTTATCATATAATACATACATTTCATTACACACGTCATAGAAAACCATCTTTATATGTATCTCAATCATTCTTCAACTATAAATTCAAGCTTCCACCCCCACACGACTTTGAAACTATTAAAAGCTAATACACAATATATATAAAAAAATTCTCTTTCCAAAACTTTTGCTTTCATTTTCAAATGGACCATCTGTGCATAACAAACATTGAGAATTTTTATAATTTTGATTTTGTTGTTGTCTATGCAAATAGTCGGATAATAGAAAATGTTGAAGCTGTCCTCTTTGAATGTTCATCACCTCAATTTTTCCACATCCCTCATAAGTATGCATTCTCCCATTTAAAGGAGAAAGTTTGTGGCGTTCTAGGACTAAAAGATCATACAACATTGATGAAGTTGTACTAATGCCAACCTCAGCTAACCATACGATGATCAATTAGATAAGATGTTGTTGACGTAATAACTGATGAAAATATTTTTGAATTGTTACTTGTAGCTCTCAATTTCCATTTCCTACCATGATTGAACTGTATGCCAAGTTAACAAGATCTATAAAGAAAATTTTGCATCTTCTAAGCGCACCCATTGCATCCAAATTTTCACAAATCAAGACTCAATCAATTCAACTAAAGCAACAATCTACTACATAAGACTTATCTAACGAGACACCATAATAAAAACTCCAAATGGTTACGATCTAACCTACATACGTGTCAATCTTTAAAAGAATGTCAATCCCGCATAAACTACTTTTTTAATTAGCTATTTCACAACATATTGAAAATGCTACAATATGGAGATCGAAAATAAGTTACAAAAATAAAATATTGTTGTTTAGTTAGAGTTGTCAATGAAAAACTTGTATATGACACAGTACAAATATAAAATGATGTTGACATCCAACAAATTATTAACTGTTAGAGGAGTACTCAACTTCTTAATCAAAGTGTACAATATAAAGATTCAACTCCAAAATTGAATTGTTTGTCCAAACCAAAAATTTGCACAGAGCAAAACCTCATGAATTAGCTTAGGACTTAGAAGATAATACCTAGAAAATCATCTTGACAAAATGATGACTTTTTACGGCAAGTGCACCGCGTTGTCAGAAGTAATAATTTGTCCCTAAGAACGGATATCGATCCCACAAGGAACATTTGAATTATCAAGTACAATATTCTCTAAATATAAAATAGAACAATAAAAAGTTGTTTGGAAATTGTTATAATGGCAAGAATTAGCAAGAAAACAAATCAGAGAGTAATTGCTTCAATTGGAAAAATAGGGATTAGGTTTCATTTGTCTCACTCTTATGTATTTTAATTAGCATGTTAACATTATGTTCTTTGATTGAGATTGATGCCCGTATAAAAGTCATTTATATCGATTCCTCGCATATAAAATTCTTAAGAATGTTCCCTAAATATCGATCCCTCGCATAATTATAAGAACAACTTAGAATGAAGCTTAGACGTTAATAACAATTAACATTTCAAGTTTATTCCTAACACTCAAATATGTTAAGTATTGTTGTTTAGGTCAGAATCCTAAAAATACTTCCTGGTCAGATTTAAGATTCTCAATTTGTCACAGAAATTTAGAAATAAAACAACAATACCAATAATCAATCAAGAACAGAATATTATATCATATTAAATATCCCCTCAATACATAAGTGTTTGAGCAGATTACTCCCAATACAAAAGGGTAGAATTAGCCATACATACTTCTAGCACCTTCCATTCTCCTAATTGGTTACAAATCACTCAATGGTGTTTTCCTTTCAATCTCGCACACTAGGGTTGTGGCTCTAGCCCCCTCTTTAACCTAATTTGCTAGGGATGTGACTTCATACGTCGCGCTTATGGGCTTAATGATAAAAACATTAAAATAGCTAAACATAAAAACAAGATAAACATTTTTTATTTAAAGTCAATATTCAATTTACTACGATGGTTATTCAAAAATTCAATTTGGTCCTAATGTTTTTTAAAATGTATTTAAGTTGGTCCCTTCTGTTAACTTTAGACTAATAGCGTTAAATGTATCTGATTTGGCACAAACAACTGCAGACGTGGACTCTGCAAATGTAATAAAGTCTCTTCCCTCCCTCACTCTCTAATTTGCTTTCACTACATCTTTTTCTTTATATCAAATACCCTATTTTGTCTTCTCATTTTCCCCTATTCAAACTTCCCTTCTAATTCTCCTTTCATTTTTGTGTGCCAAAAAAGAACTAAAGAAAATTGGTTCTCTTGATGACTACTTTTTAGTTGGCACCCCAAAAAAGAAACACAAACCAATGCAGGTTTTCATGAGCTCCTATACAATATGTGTGCATGTGTTTTATGGTGGTAGCAATTTCTGATTTTATTTTCCTTTTTAAACCCTTTTGTCTAGTTGAAATCATGGTGAAAATGGACTGTGATGGCTGTGAAAGAAAATTCACAATTTTGTTTCCAACATATCAGAAATAAAATGGTGAGGGTTTGGAGGTTGGAGATGTAAGAAAGGATAACATATGATGGTGAGGTTGGAAAGGGTGGGGTTCCAAAGGTGGGAGCGGAAGACGACGCAGATGGTGCAGAGGCTCTTAACGGAGGTGAGGATGCGAAGCGTGGAGACGAGTTGGTGAGGGAAGCACTTGGGGGAGGCGGTGGGGTGAAGGGGCACTTGAAGGAGGAGGCCTACATGTACAATAAACCAGAGTCCATGTTTGCAATCGTCTTTGTCACATCACTAAACACTTAACGTTGTTAGTCCAAAGGTAACAAAAAGGACCAACTTAAATACATTTTAAAAAACATTAGGACCAAATTGAATTTTTTAATAACCACGATAGTAAATTGAATATTAACCTTAAATATATGGATAAAAAAGGTAATTATATATTTTTCTAAATTACTAGTTCTTTCATTGTTGTCAGTTTATATTATATCAATTTCATACATTACCTTTTAACCACCTTTAACTAATATATAAATTATATTTTAATTAACCAATATCACATATTACATTTCTCTTTATATTTTTTTATATAAATTTATAACCAAATTTTATTACATAATATTTCTTATTATACACATAATATTTCTTAATATACTTTATTATATATATAACTAATTTATTATTTACAACATCTTTCATTTCAAGTATCATTTATTTTTAATTTCACACTTAAAAATTATAATTTATACTTATTTTATCTTATTAAACCAAATGATACACTTATTCATTTTTATTATTATTACATACATATCAACAATAATAAATTAACTTTTATTTCTAATTTTTTAAACCATTTAATTAATTTTTTTCTTTAAAAAATAACCCAACAAGTTTTATTTTATTTTTTATGACTTATTTAGATATTTTTTTAACAAACTAAAAATACAAATTGAATTCAAATACCAATATTATATTTTATTATAATTTTCTTCCAATTTCAGTTTTTTTTATAAAAATACACTTACAAATTTATTATAAAAGGTAACGAAATATATTTTTAATTTAATTAGAAAAATAATAATATTTTATTTTAATAAATACCATGTAACTTTTTTTATTTCAAAAAATTCACTCAAAATAAGTTGGTGTACCGGTTGGTATTGGACAAACCCGTTTCGGTCTCAGAAGTCGACCGGCCGAGTCAAATAACACATTAAGGTATATAATAAATAAACAAGCAACAAATAATATTAAGGAACTACCAAACACGTGAATTAACAACTAATGTTCAGCCCATAAGGGTCAACACCCATAAATCTATACTACAAATAGAGCTCTTCATAGAGGAGTAAGGTACACTTTTCTCATTCACCAGAATACACTTACTTGAGCGTCGGAGTACCTTTTGCAAGTAACCCCCGACCGACCGAGCATCAGTATTGCAAGAAGGAAACTTGAAGAAATAAGGAGAATACCAACACATCAACAATTATACGTCCAGTTGTAGATACTATCTAGGTCCCTTAATCTACACAGTTACAATTAGTATGCATAATTATTATAGAAAATTTAATTTTGCAAGTATTCATATAGAAAATATTGTTCTCCATGAAAGTTTATAATCTTTAAGTTTGATTGAATCATGATTTGTATTTGAAGCACAAGTTGCTCAATCAAATAACAAAAACATAGATGGGTTATAATAACAAATCTCACTAATAAAGCACTACCTACTCTCTTAGAAAAGAAGATAAAATAAAATTTTCTATTGGATTTTTAGTGTATCTTTAAAGTATATTAAATTTAGATTTTAAAATATAATATAAAATTTTTAATATTTCAGAATCAGTGCCATTTGAATAAAAAAATCCCTTAAAAAATCTAAATTCAGACTAAACATATTAAGCTACCAATAATAAAAGCGATAAAAACATTAGTATGAAACAAAATATCTTGTTCTAACATAAGTTTGTATTGCCAATACACATATCATAATAATAATAAAAAAAGTGGATACACGTGCCTTAATTTTAAAAATATCAATATGTGTATTCACATCTTTTAATTTTATCATAGTCGAAAAACATCCTAAATATCATTCTTTATTTGATCTCCCACCTAAAGAAAAATGTATTACCGCAAAATATATTGACATAGCAAATTACTTTTTCTTTAGAATATATGTATATAGAACTATATTTTGTATACATGTTATAATTTTTCATAATATTTATAAATTTACCATATATAACTACTATGTTATTATGTTTCAATCACAAAATATGTGCATTCAGAAAATTTTTATGTTATTAAAATAAACTATAAATTTATACAAATGTGTGAATAATAATATTATTTATTTAATTTTTAATATTAAACATAATGTAAATGATAAAAATAAAAATTTAAATATACAACAATTCATATGTTTTCACTAGTTTTAATTAGCCATCATTACATATTTCATTTCTCTTTATGTTTTATTATATAATTTTTTTTTATATAAGCTTTCATTGTAGGCATCACTATGCAACCTGACATCTCAGCTAGGCTGGCACCTCAAGTAACAACAATCATCTGTCATTACATGAAAAAAGTATTATTAAAAAAAATGAAAAAAGAAAGAAAATACAAAGATATGGGGGGACTAGACCAAAACCCATATGTTAACAAAAACGATACATAGGCAGACCATACCTATTCATAAAAAATTCTAATAACAGACTAGATGGAAGTCTATTATACCAATGGAATGATTCTCTATGAATAAATCCTAAATTAGCCAACTTATCAGCACACGCATTCCCTTCACGAAAGATATGAGTAATCCTAAACCTGATTTTTCCACAGTAATTAAGACAAGTATTTCATCGATTACAAATCAACCACGGAACATTAGTCCTATCAGAAAATGCAGCACAAACCAAAGAAGAATCACATTCCAGCCAGACATTAGTAAGCCCCATCTTTTGAGCTTCCTCCATAGCATGTATAACACCATAAAACTCAGCAACAATAGCAGTTTGAACATCAAGAAACACAGAAAAAGCACCAATAAATTCCCCCATACTCCCTCAGAAAATACCTCTACAAGTAGCAAGATCAGGATACCCCCTAGCAGCCAAATCCTGTAGCCGGAATTCCAATTTTGGAATTAAATTTTTGAGAACATATTTTACCTATAATATTTTTAAAATTTATTTAATTTTCCTTTTTTTTCACAATGATCTCCTAAGAAAACCAGAATAATTTCCTAAAATTCGGTCACAGAATTCATTTAAGATGAAGTTTGAGACGCCAAAATTAGAAAATGAAGGTTGGAATTCTAATAACTTGATGCACCATCCTCATCTTCTCTCCTCTCTAACGCTAGAAATAATAAAAAATAAGGGAAAAATGTCCCTACAAGTTGACTGCCGGAGCCAAATTCTTAAAGAATTTTCATCAGTCAAAACCACCGTGGTCTCTGTTCCAGCAAGCATTCCTCTGTTCCAACATCACATATAAAATAAAAATAATCTTATTGAAGGTCCACTTGCGGAATTTTCGTTGCTTTTCGTACTACTTAAGGAAATCCCAAACCCCCTTTCAATATTAGACTTTTTTTCTCAATACCACTCATTTGGTTATTATTTCTCTCAATAACATTATTCCCACTTTATTTCCCTTAATAGCATTGATTTGTGCATAGTGAGTAATCAAATTTTCATCTTTATTTTTTATTTGCCAAAAAAGTGGTAAAATTTAATTTAAAGTTTAGGATTTAGGTCGAATTTTGAGAGTATTTTAAGTCATTTAAAGGTATGAATGCGGTTGTCTAAAAAGAGGCGTAATGTATGACATGCGATACCATGTCCATGATTGCATAAGCGATGCACATCCTCCATTGTTTTTGTTGTGGCATATGTTGTCCTACACAATTTCTTCTACAACACAGCTAAATAAGTAAAACCCCAATTGTATCGACTTGTTTTACGTAGGTTAGTTAGAAATGGTAAGTACATAAAATGAATTTTGTAAACATGACAACCTTTAACCCTGCCCCACTAACATGCGTGAAAGAACTATCAACATCACCATACAACTTTTGATTGCATCAACAATGCTCTGATGGAATATGACCATGTGACAAGTTTAGTTTTTGACTTCATTTCCAAATGTGTTAGGGGTATCAACTCGAGGACAAGGTAAGGGATATACAATTATAAATACAAACCATGTGTTCTCATATGAATATTACCTACAACCAATTCCCACTTTTCATTTCTCCATCTTTTCTTTTCTATTACACGCCAACATTTTGTTTGTTGTCAACAAATGAATTCAATATATGTCATTGTTCACTATGATGGATCAATGAAAGAATGTCTCATTCAAGGAGTTACATTCACTTCTAGGACACCTAAAGTTTTTTTCTCTCAAAAGGGGAATGACCCTACAAAGGATAAAAGAAGTCATCCTCAGAAAACTGGACAGGAAAGCACAAGAAAGGGTTGCGACAATGCGCTTTCGCTACCCGACTGGACTTGGTGGATGGGTAAGTCAATACATTGCCATTTAGATGATCGAGGATGATGATGTTGAGGCGTTCTTTGACATTTAAAACTCCATTGAACTACAAACCGAACTAGAAGTATACGTCACATTTGAAAGGTTTGCATCTTCATCAACACAATGACAACTCACACAGTGCTCACCTTCACTAACCATTCATTTTGAACAATCACAAGAAGTTCAACCTTCATACCACTACCCATCACAACTATTGTCCCATGAAGCACCACATCCTTTCTCATTAGATCTGAATGAACTCATCTATCAACATGTTGGGGATTAAGAAGAACATATGTAGTCATATACCCAACTAGTAAGTGGTCCATATATCAGCCTAGGTGAACACGAAAACCAACAACTCTTTCGAGAACCACCACAAGAGTATAGGGTTGTTGGACTTCGATCCTTTTAGTGAGGTTGAAAATGACATTCTTGTAGCTAATAATGATGAGGAGGTAGAAGAACCATGTGCACACTATACAAACAATCAACAACATGAACATAATTCATCTTATGCCCCACTGAAATATTTTATGCACTTTCCACCTCAACCAACTATGTATGACCTAAAATTTGGTAATGCCTTTGATCACGACACAATAGTGTATCCTCTAGGGACACTTTTTGTCGGACAACGGTTCAACACCAAAGAAGAAGCTTAATATGCCATCAATCATTTCTACATTTTTAATCATTGCACGTACTAGGTGTCATCATCAAATCAATCAAGACTCTTAGTTCAATGTGTTCATGATGATTGTGCACGGACGTGTAAAGCGATTTTGCGAATCAAGAATCAATTGTGGGAAATTATGAAGTTGGAAGGTGTTCACGCTTGTGTATCCCCTATGATCTCACAAGACCACAATAAGTTGGGATATTGAATTATTGCACAAAGCATTCATGAAATTATGTAGGTTAACCCTCCCACACCAATGTCAACCATAGTAGCGCACATGAAGTCATCCTTGGGATATACAATCACCTATAAAAAGGCATGGATAGGAAAACAACTGGCCATTGAAAAGGCATATGGCAATTGGGAAGAGTCATACCAAAAATTGTGAGCACTCCTAAATGCAATGCAACTTTACATTCCTGGGTTTATTTGGAAAATAAATACCAACTTGCTTATGAAGGAAACCAATTGGACATGGACCACATCATCCTCAAGAGGGTATTTTGGACATTCAAACCATGCATTGATGGTTTCAAATTTTGCAAACTGGTGGTCCAAGTTGATGGAAATTTCTTATATGGGAAATATAGAGGGACGTTATTGGTCGAAGTTGCGCAAGATGGCCGCAACAACATATTACCAATTGCCTTCGCCATCGTCGAGGGTGAAACTGTTGAGGCTTGGTTCTTTTTCTTCCGAAACCTACGAAGATATGTCACTCTCCAAGATGGCCTCTGTCTCATTTTTTACCCATGAATCAATAAAGAGTGCATTGGAGCAAAAACATTGGAATATGCACAATTAAAGACAAACACTTATACCGTGTTTCCTTTGACAGAAGGAACACCAGATTTTTTGTTGAAGAAAAACAAAATCCAAGAGAAGTACGACCACTAAGTCGATTTGCAATTTGTTTGGACGAATTGTGGTGTGACTGTGGGAAATTCCAAAAACTACACCTACCATGCTTCCTTGTGCTTGCTGCATGCAAACATGCTTATGATTTTCTAGGTGCATATCACATGTGTAATGATGACTATTGTATGGCAAGTGTACTATGTCAGAAGTAATAAATTTGTGCCTAAATATGGATATTGAAACCACAAGGAACAGTTGAATTCTCATGTATAATATTCACTAAATAGAAAAAATTACATAAAAGGAATGATTGGCTAGACAGATTTCTCTAGCTACCTCATTATTAAAACCATAGGTTATAGCTCTCAGCTGGTGGTAAGTGCAGTCATCATCACCTCTTAGTTGCAATGGATCCCCTAGAAAAGAATTGATAGAGTCTCTATCAGAGGGCACCCATTTTGAACATCCTGGATCTTGTTTTCTTTTTTTCCATGCTTGTAATAACCAACATGAGCGACTAATTCTTCTCTTTGCTGATGCGGACATCCAAGGTCATTCTCAAGAAGGAGGGAATGATGCGGACATCCAAGGTCATTCTTAAGAAAGAGGGAATGATGCGGACATTCAAGGTCTTTCTCAAGAAGGAAGGAATGATGCGGACATCCAAGCCTAAGGACGGCTAATCTTTTGGAGGTCTAATTGTTGAATGACCCACAGTTTAAAAATACTAAGCCGATTACATGCACACCATGCTTGGAGTATTAAAATAAAATAATATTATTATTTTGCTTGGAGTTAGGATTTGAACCCAAGACCTATAACTAAATTTGTATTTATACACTTTTGGAAATCAGAATGAGGGGTGAATATTTTGACAATTTTAAGAGAAAATATTTCTCTGCTAGGATTTTTCCTTGCATCTTGCGATCTTATCAAGAATCCACCTATTCTTGTGACGATCATCCTTAGGCTTATCAAACTTTGATTGTGGCACCTTCCTTTATCCAAGTTTTTCATTGTTTTTATTTTTAATTGATTACTTTCTGAACCCTGAATTCCCAATTCTACTATTAGTTCTATTTGAAATCATATCATTTGGGATTAGGAGTAATTTGTTCAAACTCTTATGTATTAATGTGATATTTATCTATAATATTTATATTCTTGATTGATGATTGGTATTATCACTTTATTCTCAAAGTTTAAATTATTCATGATTTGGATTCTTAGATCTGACTGGAAAGTATTTCTAAGAATCTGACTTAAATGATAATGTTTGACATATTTGAATGCTAGGAATAGATTTGAAATATTAATTGCTTTATAATATCTGTTCGTAATGATAAGAAGCTTTTAAATATGCGAGGAATCAATATTTAGGAGACTCTCTTAATAATTTTGTATGTAAGGAATCAATATGAATGATTTTTATATGTGCATCAATATCAATCAATACTGACTATTATAATCTTTTGTAAAAATACAGATGAGTAAAAAGGATGAACCCCAACCCAATTTTCCCAATTGAATCAAACAACTCTTTACTTTGATTTATTTACATTTTTGAATTCTCATACACATCAAACTTCTAACAAACTTTTATATATTATTTTCTATTTAGTGAATATTATACTTGAGAATTCAAATGTTGGGTTTGATATTTGTCTTTAGGGAAAAATTTATTACTTCTGACATGGTACACTTGCCGTAAAATAGACATTAGTACACAGGTAAGATGTACCTAGCAAAATCGTGGTGAGCATGTTTGCATGCAGCAAGCACATGGGAGCATGGTAGGTGCAATTTTTTTAATTTTTCGACAATCACACCACAATTCGTCCAAGCGAACTGCAAATCAGCCTGGTGGTCATAGTTCTCTTGGATTTTTTCTTTCTTCTACCAAAAATCTTGTGTTCCTTCTGTCAAAGGAAGCATTGTATGAGTGTTTGTCTTTAACTGTGCATATTCCAATGTTTTTTCTCCAATGCACTCTTTATTGATTCGTGGTGGCCAGACATGAGACAGGCCATCTTTTAGAGTGACATATTTTCGAAGGTTTCGCAAGAAAAAGAACCAAGCCTCAGTAGTTTCACCCTCGACGATGAGAAGGAAATTTGTAATATGTTGTTATGGCCATCTTGCGCAACTACGACCAATAACGTCCCTCTATATTTCCCATACAAGAAAATTCCATCAACTTAGACCACTGACTTGCAAAATTTGAAACCATCAATGCATGGTTTGAACGTACAAAATACCCTCTTGAGGATGATGTAGTCCGTGTCCAATTGGTGTCCTTCATAAGTAGGTTGAGTCTTTATTTTCCACATAAACACATGAATGTAAAGTTGCATTGCATTTAGGACTGCTCACAATTTTTTGTATGACTCTACCCAATTACCATATACTTTTTCTATGGTCAGTTGTTTTCTTAGCCATGCCTTTTTATAGGTGATTGTATACCTCAAGAATGACTTCATATGTGTTACAATGATCGACACTGGTGTGGAAGGGCCAACTTGCATGATTTCATGAATGCTTTTTGCAATAATTCAATATCATAACTTATTGTGATCATGTGAGATCATAGGGGAAACACAAGTGTGTACACCTTCTAACTTCATAATTTCCCATAATTGATTCTTGATTCGCAAAATCACTCTACACGTCCATGCACAATCATCATGAACACATAGAACTAAGAGTCTTGATTGATTTGATGATGACACCTTGTATGTGCAATGATTGAGCTTCTTCTTTGGTGTTGAACTGTTGCCCGATAAAAAAAGTGTCCCTGGAGAATACACTATTGTATCACAATCAAAGGCATTGCCAAATTTTTTGTCATAGATAGCTGATTCAGGTAGAAAGTACATAAAATGCTTCGTTGGGACATAAGATGAGTTATGTTCATGTTGTTGATTGTTTGTATGGTGTGCACATGGTACTTCTGCCTCCTCCTCATTAGAACTTGCAAGAATGTCATTTTCATCCTCACTAATAGGATTGAAGACAAACAACCCCATGCTCTTGTGGTGGTTCTTGAGGGAGTTATTGGTTTTTGTGTTCGCCTAGGCTGATATATGGACCACTTAATAGTTGGGTATATGATTGCATATGTTCTTCCCATTCCCCAACATGTTGATGGGTGGGTTCATTCAAATCTAATGAGAAAGGGTGTGGTGCTTCATGAGGTAATAGTTGTGATGGATGGTGGTATGAAGGTTGAACTTCTTGTGATTGTTCAAAATGAATGGTTAGTGAAGGAAAGCACTGTGTGAATTGTCATTTTGTTGATTATGATGCAAACCTTTCAAATGTGATGTACACTTCGAGTTCAGTTTTTAGTTCAACGGAGTCGTAGATGTCAAAGAACGCCTCAACATCATCATCATCATCGATCATCTAAATGGCAATGTATTGACTTACCCCTCCACCAAGTCTAGTCGGGAAGCATAAGTGCATTGTCACGATCCGTTTTTGTGCTTCCCTATGCAGTTTTCTGAGGATGACTTCTTTTATCCTTTGTAGGGTCATTCCCCTTTTGAGAGAAACAACTTTTGGTGTCGTAGAAGTGAATGTAACTCCTTGAATGAGACATTCTTTCACTGATCCATCATCATGAACAATGACATATATTGAAGCTATTTGTTGACATCAAATCAAATGTTGGGTGTGTAATAGAAAAGGAAAGATGGAGAAATGAAAAGTGGGAAGTTGTTGTAGGTAAGTTTCATATGAGAACACATGGTTTGTATTTATAATTGCATGCGTGAGTCAATCTTCAAGCAAAGCAACATTCTATCCCTTACCTTGTTCTCAAGTTGATACCCCTAACACTTTTGTAAATGAAGTCTCAAACTAAACTTGTCACATGGTCACATTCCATCAAAGCATTGTTGATGTAATCAAAAGTTGAGTGGTGATATTGATAATTTTTTCCCCCGTGTTAGTGGGGCAGGGTTAAAGGCTTCCATGTCTACAAAGTTCATCTTATGTACTTATAATTTATAACTAACCTATGTAGAACAAGTCAATACAATTGGGTTCTGTTTGTTTGGTTGTGTTGTACAGGGAATTGTGTAGGGCAACAAATGCCACAACAAAAATAATGGGAGGATGTGTATCTCTTCTGCAATCATGGGCATGGTACCGCATGCCATACATTGCACATCTTTTCAGACAAAAACTTCATACCCCCTAATTTGTAAATGGAGTGGTGACAGGGTTGTTAACTTCAGAAAAGTCCCTCACAATTTAATCAAACTTATGACATAACTATTAAAGAAAAAAAAAGAATAGTAGAATTTTGTTCATTGAATAAAAAATTGAACGGGAAAAAAATGTACTAGATAAAAGTGCGCCGGTGGCAGTGAGAGGGGTTAGTCTATGAGAAAGAGCGGGCTTAGGGAGAAAAGGTGGGGCACGTTAGTCTATGAGCGAAACGAGTGAGAAAATGGATCCGGAGAGGAAAGAACAAACAAGCGAAACACTTATGTTTTAGGATTTGATTGGAAGGGTTAAGAATAAGGGAGGTGGTGGTGATGGAGGATATGGAGGGGAAGTGGTTGACAATGGTGGTAAAGGATAGGAACAATTTGACTAAGTCTATCTGCGAGTCCAAGGTAAAGAAAAAATAAACACATTTCATTATATTTTCTTCTTTTGTATATAATGTTTTTTCATGAATAATGTTGATTAAACAATTGAGGATGAATTTTTGGTTTATTGCTTAATGGTGTCACATGTGTTCTAATGATAAAAATAAAAAATGCAGATACACAGGCACGAAATTTCTCGCTAGTATATATAACAATAATTAAAGGACCACACTGATTCAGTTTTTTCATAATGTAGAGTACCATGATTATCCATTGTTGATGTCCTTCATCGTCATGGAAATTAGGCTATGTTTGGTTCTGGGGGTCGACTGTAGTCGACGACGGATGTTCCAAGGTCACCCGCGTTTGGTTCCATAGGCAGATGCGGGTGAGAGTGCAGATGGTGAGAAACTTGAGAGGAAAGTGGTTCTTCGGGCGAATGAGGAGAAAGGCTCTGCCTGGGGAGGGAAAGCCACGTCACTGCTAATAAGTTACCAATTTAACCCTGTCATTTTCATTTATTCTTCGTACCCTTGGCTTTCATGCAAAGAGACAAAAGCCCATGCAGCTTTGCAGAGGACTTGTTCTTCACGTGGGTGCCCTGGAAATTTCATGCAAAGTGACAAAACGTGGATGCAGCTTTGCAGAGGAGCTACAGCTCTGAGGACTGTTACGCATGGCAAGATTCCTGAGTTTGTTTCAGGAGTCGTTTGACCAAGGAGTGCCTCTCAATGAATGCAGCAGCAGTGAGTTAGATGGTTGTGTATTAATTGCTGGTTCTATATAAGAGTAACATGGGCATTGAAAGTTCATCTCTCAAAGAAAGAAACTGATACCAAATTGCCTTGCAGAGCTGTGTGGCTTGGAGTTGTTGTAGAGGAGCAGTTTCGCAGTTGTTGATTCATCTGAGGTAAGCATCATTGCCATGGTTTTTTCTTCACATAACCCGATTACCAGTGGTGCCCCTAAACACATGCAGCAATAATCGATTATCGGTGCCCTTGGTTTTCGCCCATAATCGATTATGTGTGGTGTTTTGAGGGAGGATAATCGATTATGGGTGGCGTGATTTTTGGCCCATAATCGATTATGGCTGCTGTTTAGGGTGTATGATAATCGATTATGGGTGCTCTTTTTTTTGGCCCATAATCGATTATGGCTGGCCTTTTAAATGATGATAATCGATTATGGGACTTTGTAAGGTGTAGAGATAATCGATTATCACTCTGTGCAAAAGGTTGGATAATCGGTTTGGCCTGGTTTTAATGCAGTGGTTAATCGGTTAAGGTTTTGATGAATGTGATATTTTGTGGTTGCTTGAGTAATTTTTTTTTTCAACCAGGTTTGCAGTTCTTCTTGTGCTGGTGTTCTTCCTTGGCTGGTGTTCTTCCTTGGCTGGTGTTCTTCCTTAGCTGCTGTTCTTCCTTAGCTGCTTGGTGTTCAGGTTTTTGTTTGTTTTTTTGTTTGTGGTTTAAATATTTGGTAAACATTTATATTCTGATTTTGTAATTCAAATTGATTAGGGTTTATAGTTGTGAATTATGCTTACTAAGTTAGTAAAATGATTTTGTCTGTTAAATTGTTTATGTATTTATTATATTGTATTTTTTGAATATTTTATTTTATGGAGAATTTCTTAATTTGAAATAACATGCGTAGATAGTATTATTTTGATAAGATTTTATTGTTTAGGGTTGTAATCTGTTTAGATTTATTTTTATTTTGTAGTATTATAATTAAAAATATTATCAAAATGTTGTAATAATTAAAATAAGGTGTAAAAATTTAGAGAAGAAATATTATTTTTGAATAATAAATGTAGAAAGTTATTATTTTATGAAAATTGAATTGTTTATAAAAATAGATTTTTTTAAAAAAAATTAAATTTTGAAAGAATGGAAATCAAAAATTGTAATTTTTAGGGTTATAATTGTTTTTCATTTAACATAATTTATTACTGTTATAATAAAAAACATTATCAAAAATGTTGTAGTAATTAAAATAAGTTGTACTTTTAATATTAAATGCAGAAAGTTATTATATTATGAAAATTGATTTCTTTATAAAAATAGAATTATTTATTTAAAGAAAAAGTTCTGAAAGAATGGAAAGAAAAAATTATAATTTTAGGGTTTTCATTTTTTTATATTTAACATTATTTATTAGTATTGTAATTTAAAACATTATAAAAATGTTGTAGTAATTAATGTTAAAATTTGGAGAAGAAATATTTTTTTCAATAATAAATGAAGAAAGTTATTATTTCTTGAAAATTGAATTGTTTAAAAAAATTGAATTATTTTTTTAAAAATTAAATTGTGAAACAATGGAAATAAAAAATTATAATGTTTAGGGTTTTAATTTTTTTAGATTTTACATTATTTTGTACTATTATTATTTTGACTAGAAATATGATTTTGACTTAATATTTTTTAATTTGTATTTGACATAAATTATTGGTGTTAGAAATAAATGTTACAAAAAATTGTTATAGTAATTTAAGAAGTCATAAAAAGTTTACAGAAGAAAGTTGAATTTCTAATAATAATTGTAAGTACTTATTACTGTTTAAGAATTAAATTCTTAATAACAAATAATAATGTATTTCTAAATTTACAAAATCCAAATAAAATTTGATAATGTTTAGTTCATATTTGTTTAGATTGATAATAAATAATTTTGTTTGTTTATATTTTTTTTTTCTTGTATGATTAAATTACGTTAGTGAATGATATAGTAATTTATAATAATTTATTTATTAAAATTAATTAAAAGTACGTTTTAGGGTAACTGTATTGGTGAACTTTTACACCGATACGGTAACCGCGATCGGTATGAATTCGAAAAGAAATTATGACGACGCAGAGACGGTAGACTTTGAGGAAACAGTTGCAATTTATAACGATGTTGTTGTGGCGAACATGAATTTAATTTCACAAATCCAAGAACAAATAAAAAATAATAATGAAGGTGCATCAGTCATCATCCTTTGTATGATTGCTTTTGGACTGAACTTGTTACGCACGGTGCCTAGTAGAAGTAACTGTAGCAGTCAGTCCCAACCACAAAAAGAGCGCCGCCGACAAGAATTGATGGAGTACTTGGTTCACACTGAACAATCTCGTGATATTATTCGAATGGGACCCGAAGCTTTTATTAAATTATGTGAACGAATACGGGGAACTGGAATTGTTAAAGATGCATATCGATCAACCGTGGAAGAACAAGTTGCGAAATTTCTGCACATTATTGGGCATAATGTGAAGAATCGAAGTGTGTCATTCTTTTTCCATCGGTCTGGAGAAACAGTTTCCCGTCACTTTCATAATGTTTTGACTGCAATTTTAAGGTTGGAGGGGGAATTCTTAATTCAACCAAATGGAACGGTAGTACAACCACACATCCTTAACAATAGTCGATTTTTCCCCTTCTTTAAGGTTTGTTGGTGATAACATTACTTCAAATTATGTGTAATGTATTTCTTATTTAACAATTGAATTGAAGTTATAAAATTTTGTTTACATTAGGATTGTTTAGGGGCCATAGATGGGAGTCATGTACGTGTTAAGGTTGCACGTGCTGATGCAGCTCGTTTTCGAGGGAGAAAAGATTGGCCAACCCAAAACATATTTGCAGCTTGTGACTTTGACATGAAGTTCACATATGTCCTAGCCGGTTGGGAAGGAACTGCATCCGATTCAAGGATATTGAAAGACGCTTTGGTACGAGACGATCCTTTGGTTATTCCAGAAGGTTAGTTATAGGGTATTGGGTGTGCAGTACAATTAAAAGGTTGAAGTACTATATACTAACCCGACTTCCCACAATGTTTGTAGAAAAATACTATCTTGGTGATGCTGGTTTTATGTTAAAACAAAATATAATAACACCTTATCGTGGGGTGAGATACCATTTGAAAGAATATTCGCGAAGAGGGCCACAAAATGCAAAAGAGCTTTTTAATCTTCGACATTCATCCCTTAGAAATGTAATTGAGAGAAGTTTTGGGGTGCTCAAAAAACGTTTTCCAATTATAGCTAGTGGGACTGAGCCACATTATGATGTCGATACTATGACAAAAATTGTTTTAGCTTGTTGTATTCTGCATAACTTTCTACGCGGGGTCGACAATGATGACTCTCTGCTTGAAGAAGTAGATAATGAATTGTTACAAGAAGATGTCCAACCAAGCACCACTGATGCTCGTGAACAGGACTATAGGCTAGGTTCTCATATTAGGGACACTATAGCGAACGAAATGTGGCAACATTATGTAAACAATTAATTTCATGAACTAATATATTTTTTCCAATTTTTAAGTGTTTGTCATACTAACTATATTTAACTTGATTAGATGGATCGTGGGAAAAATGTTTCTTCAAATTCATCAGGTTCACACCTGCGAGAGTTCACGAAATGGACGGTGGAGATGGACCTCATTTTGTTGAATGCAATGATTGAGGAGGTCAGAAAAGGGTGTAGAATTGATGGTAGCTGGACCACTCAAGGATACACTAACATAGTTATGGCTTTAAATGAGGCTGGCTTATCGGGTGTTAAGAAAAATAATGTGAAAAACCGCCAGAAAAGCCTCAAGGACAGGTGGAGGGAAGTGCACGATTTGTTTGGTGGATTGAGTGGTTTCGCATGGAACCAGACCACCAAACTTTTTCAAGCGGAGGACGAAGTTTGGAGTGACCTGATTAAGGTACAATCATAAGTACTTATTTATTTAACAATTACATTTCACTTCACAGTTCGCATGAAATACTAATATGTCAAATGGGTGCAGGCCAAACCATCTGCGGCGAAATGGCGTGTCACTCCCATTCGCCATTATGACCTCATGGAGGAGTTGTGGGCTAATGATAGAGCCACGGGAAGTCGGGTCAGGACAGCCCGTGAGATCAATTCACCTCCTCACATGAGCAATTTCAGTGTCAACCTTGGGGACCATAATATGGATTATATCCCCGAGCAACCGAACTATGAGGAGGCAGATGAGTACGTCCCACGATCACCTGCTCCTCACTTCCAATCTAGTGACACTCCTTCAGACACGCCGTCAAACACTCCTTCTATGCCGTCAGCTGGCTCTGGGGGCACATCCTCATCTCGAGGATCAAAGAGAAAAGGCCCTACTATGGAAGGCATTGATGAACATTTTGGAATGTTGAATACTAATTTTCAACTATGCGTGGCATCAATGAAGGATGGAAATGAAAATGCCTCTCAATTGGTGGATATTGCTCGTGCACAGGCAACGACAGCTCAAGAAGTAGCTGCCGAAATTAGACGAAGAAATGACCTATATGCTGAGCATGTACACCACCAGCGACGTCATTCCTCATACCAGTACTCAGAGTCTGATATATGGGGAATGCTCGTGGACCTTAACATTCAGGATGAACAGCTGATGGATCAATGTTACGAGTTCTTATGTGACCATCCCGTTAGAGTTAAGCAACTATTTGGGATGCCATATGAGCGTCGCATGACAAAATTGTTTGGATTTATGACTAGGCATTGATTTCATATCTCTAAGTCGGCGTTACCATTAATTACCTGGACATGTAATATTTGAGTGTGTTTGTTTATTGTTGGACATGTAATATTTTCGTTTCTGAACTTTTACTTACATTCGCGAACTAGTATATTTTGCTTTATGAACTTCTACTTTCATTGGCCATGTAATATTTTGCTTTGTGAACTTGTACTTTCATTCGCCATGTAATATGTTGCTTTGTGCACTTGTACTTTCATTCGCCATGTAATATGTTGCTTTGTGAACTTGTACTTTCATTCGCCATGTAATATGTTGCTTTGTGAACTTTGAGTATTCTCTATGACAACACCTACGATTATGTTTATTAAATTATGTTAACTTTTTTTTAGTTATTTATTGTAGTACTTGCATTATACATGGCATCATCATCCCACAAACGTAACAGAACCCATAAGGGTAAATCTCCAGCAGAAGATGTTGTCGTTCCTCCTCAGCCAGCAAGTAGGATTCCACAAGTTCTTGATTATTCAAGATACTTCAATAGCATGCGTCATATGCTGGTGTTTGAAAAGAAGTTTCACGGAAGACCAGTAATAGCACCAAAAGTGATGCAAACGCCATTCTTTTGTGGTCCAGGATTTGAATTCCAAAATCTTTTGAATTGGCAAGGTTTACAACCTTTCCTTGGAATTAATCTTCCGTATTATGAGGATTTGGTACGAGTCTTTTATACAACTGCAAAATTGACACCTGCTGGTCACCTTGCCTTTGACATTTGCGGAAGAGTCATACACATAAAAGAAATGGATTGGATGACCATTGCTCATCTACAGTATGACGGTCTTAAGTTAACCCCTGGGACGATCCCTGAGGAACTTAATTTTGATCGAGCACTAGCCTTATCCTCCATGATTCGTGAAGATGTTGAAGGTCAGAATATAAAAAATGTCGGTAGTCTGAAAATGAATGACCGACTGTTGCATTACACATGGGTACATATCTTGTGCCCTCGAGGAAGCAACTATGCACAACTACTGAGTGAAGACGTCTTCATGTTGTGGTTAATAAAAAATAATGTACGCATTAATTGGCCTCATTACATCATGCAACACATCATCAAATGTCGGGATAACAAGATGCCTCTCCCATATGCAAATTTGATAACGAGGATCTTGGAGGTCTATGGCTTCGACTTGTCCAATGAACAACCAATAATGCTAGGCTGGAATAATTACTTTGGCAAAAAAAGTATGACAAAATTAAATGTATTCCAGGTCAATGGCGTATGGCAACTTGGTAGACCTCACCATGCACATGAAGAAGATGATGAAGAGGATGAATTGCCACCACAACATGATGAAGGTCGTCAACCTCAGGAGGCAAACCCCACTCAAACAGAATTGTTACATCAAATTTTGTCCGGCATACAGAGCATGAATACCCGAATTGACGGCGTTGATCAGAGGATGGAAAGAATTGAGGATACTTTGAGTGAGATTCGACGTCATCAAGGCCATTGACTGTGTTGCATTATCTTATTGTCATTGTTATTTTTTTTTAATTGTTATTGTTATTGTTATTTTTGACGTTGACATTGTTATTGTTATTCTTAACTTTTTATGCTACTTTTGATGGTACTTATTTACATAATCATATTGTTTTTAATGCAACTGTTTTACCGTCTTATTACTTCGACAGCATTGGTTAAGTCTTATTCAATGTCTGCGTATCACAAATGGTTCATTGAAGACGTTGCCGATGAAAAAGATTACTTTATATTATATCTTTTCACACCTACTTAATATTCATGTTATATTCTAAATTTTTATTTTATTTTTAAAATATATTTATTTCGCTATTCATAACATCTGAAATTATTATCAAAATTATTTTTATATATATTTGTATATATATAACATAACATAATTTAAAAAATCATATATAATATTAAAATTATGTAAATAAATTAACTTACATAAAAAACTGTGTTTTATTAATTAAATATTAAATAATATAATCATACTTTAATTCTAAATTATAATTAACTAAAATATGAAATAGGATTAATCATTAATTATTTTTTTTATATACAAGGGTGAAATTGTAATCTTACAAACTTTACTATTCAAAATAATTTATAATATTCTTACAACTATCACATCACTCACAAATTTCAATAAACTTTCCACTCACCCACACCCCAATCCAAACAACCTCAACTTTCTTCACACTCCCACTCCCACTCACCCTCAACTTTCCACTCACCCACACCCTCACAATCCAAACACACCCTTAGTGATATTGAACATGACATGTAATATAATAATAATATATATTTAAAATAAAAAAAACCAGCATTTACAGCAAGATACCATACATTCTTGCAATACTACAAGCGTCGAGAAATAATCACATATAATTAAAGACGAATTGAATTAAATTTCTATACAGTGGAAAGAGGGATTTCTTTTTCCCAATTTCAATTTTTTTATTTGAAGATCACCGCAATCCACGCCCCAATGGCACTGCGAGGAGACGAAGAAGTTATCAAGGGAAAATGAAGCAGAAGTGACACTAACGGAGAAATTGAGGTCATCGTCGACGCGTACGACGTCGAGGATGTTAAGCCATAAGAAGAGGACCTTTACACTTATCCCGAGTAGTTCGGTGAGACTAACTTCAGATATGTAGTCAGTGACGGTTTTCTAATAATTCAACTGGTACGAAACTTCGAGGGAGAAACTACATAAATTGACAATCAAGATTTATGTGCACAAGTATATTTTCATTTTTTTTAGTAGAAAAATGTCTTTCATGGCTGGTTCAAAAGGATTTGCTACTTATCTTTATAATCATAATAAAAATTTATACAATAAATTTGAGATTTTAGAAAATTAATGTATTTTTCCTTTTTAAAATTGTGTTAGAATTGTCAGAAATTCAACAAATATTTTTTGAATTGAACATTTCGTTGATAAGTGTTCTACGAGTGTCTAATACGGACATGCTATTTAAGAAGAGTGTCCAAGTCTCATAGTCTAGGACACTAAGATCATACAACATTGATGAAGTTGTACTATTGTCAACCTCAGCTAACCACACAAGGACAAATTAGGTATGATTGTGTTCACGTAATAACTGATAAAAATATTTCTGAATTATTAACTTGTGGCTATCAATTTCCATTTCCTACCATGATTGAACTGAATGCCAAGTTAACAAGATCTATAGAGAAAATTTTGCATCTTCTAAGCGCACCCATTACATCCAACTTTTTAACAAATCAAGACTCAATCAATTTAACTAAAGCAACAATCTACTACATAGGTCTTATCCAACTAGCCATCATAATAGAAACTCCAAATGGTTACTATCTAACCTACCCATGTATCAACCCTAAAAGAATATTAATCCCACATAACTAATTTTTTTTAATTAGCTATTTCACAACATATTGAAAATACTACAATATGAAGATAAAAAAACAAGTCATATAAATAAAATATTGTCGTCTAGTTAAAGTTGTCAATGAAAAATTTGTATACAACAGAGTACAAATATAAAATGATGTCGACATCCAACAAATGATTAACTGTTAAAAAATACTCAACTTCTTAATCCAAGTGCATAACATAAATATTCAACTCCAAAAATTGAATTATTTATCCAAACTAAAAATTTACACAATGTAAACCTCATGAATTAACTTAAAAGTTAAGAGATAATACCTCCAACAAATCATAAAAAAACAAAATTCACAATTTTCTAAATTACTAGTTCTTTCATTATTGTAACTTCTATATTATATCAATTTCATATATTATCTTTTAACTACCTTTAACTAATATATAAATTATTTTTTTTAATCATCATCACATATTTTGTTTCTATTTATGTTTTGTTATATAAATTTATCACCAAATATTATCACATAATATTTCTTATTATATTTTATTATATATATATATATATATATATATATATATATATATATATATAACTCATTTATTATTTACAACATCTTTCATTTCAAGTATCATTTATTTTTAATTTTAGACTTAAAAATTATAATATATACTAATTTTTTCTTATTACTTATTTAGATATTTTTTAACAAACTAAAAATACAAAATTTAATTCAAATACCAATATTATAATTTATTATAATTTTCAACCAATTTTAATTTTGTTATAAAAATATAGTTACAAATTTATTATAATTTATTCTCCCCCAATTCAAATTTATTATAAAAAAATATGAAAATAAAATAATTTATTATGTATTTTCCCATTATAATTAATTAGTTTGAAATACCTATAAAATATTTCACTTCATTCTCTTTGTATTTTTATTATCCTTTCAAAATTTTAATTCAACCATTTTTATATTATTTTTTCATTTTCATTTTAAACTAACTAATAATCACAACTTTATTTTCATATAAATTTAAGAAAACCAAATGATTTTTCACTTAACATAATTTTTATTTACCTGTCTCTCTCTCTCTCTCATACAAATTGAAAATAAATCCTTCCAAATTTTAATTTTATTTTTAATAAAAAAAAAATACTCCGAAACATTTTTCTTTTGGTTTATCCTATTTTAAAATTAAAAAATTATACTACCTATATTTTTATTTCACATTTCCGACTGCATTGTCTAAAATCATTTCATAATTTAATTTATCAATAGCAATAACCATCTACAAAAGTTTAACATTTTCTTCAATTTTTTAAATTTAAAAAATATTTTAATTCTTCATTATTCAACCTTATATAAGTTAATTTTTCTTTTCTTTCACAGATCATTTAAAATTTATTCTCTCTATTTTTAGTTAATTTTTTCAAAATACTCTTTTACCTACAATAAGTTTTTAAAATTAATTTTATTTTTTCTTTCTTCTTCCCCACTCACTTCCTACATGCAAAATGATAAAAAAAAAAATTATACTTTCATAAACTCTTCAGGTAACAGTTTTTAAAAATAATATAATAAAAGATAAATTTATAATTAAATAATAAAAAAATAATTAAAATAATAGTATTAAAAGTTGTAAGTAAATATAGAAGAAAAAAAAATTCAGATGCTACTCTCCAAATTCCATAGGAACGATTCCAGTTTCAGTAATTAAATTTGAGAACATTTTTTACCTATAATTTTTTTAAAATTTATTTTATTTTTCCTTTCCTGTTTTACAATCATCTCCTAGCAAAACCAGAATCATTTTCTAAAATTCGGTCACCACAGAATTCATTTCACATGAAGTTTTATAAGCAAAAATTGAAAAATGAAGGTTGGAATTCTGATAACTTGATCCACCATCCTCATCCACTGTCCTCCGTTCTAGCACTGGAAATAACAAAAAATAAGTAAAAAATGTCCCAACAAGTTGACTCCCGAACCAAATTCCAAAAGAATTTTCGTCACTGAAAATGCAAAAGACAGATGACAATTTAACTTCCTAAAAATCAAATTTGGATCACCCACCGATAAATCACCTTCAGCATCAGAAATAAAAAGAAAAGTAAAAACCACCCTCAAAATTCTGCTCCCAGGAATCAAATTCCGAAAAGGTTTTCATGCTGGAAACAAAACAAATAGGTGAGAATACTGCTCTCAAAAGACTAAGTTCTCACCGTGTACAGTTAACCGTTCTAAATCCAAAAATAATGTTATAGAAGGTCCACCTGCGGAATTTTTGTTCCTTTCCGTACTAGTTCAGGAAAAAAGTCTCCAAAAACCATCTTTCAATATTACGCGCTCCTGGTTTCCCCCTCACTCTACCAAATTATTCTCTCGTTTTGCTTTTTTATTTTATTTTTCATTTGTCCCTTTCCTTTCTCACTCACTGCCGCTCACCGCCATGGTTGTTGCCACTAAGCAGTATTCCCTTTCCCTTTTCCTTAAACACTTGGTTGCCGCTCACCACCACTCAACATCAGGAAGAGCACCGTCGACGCAAGAAATCGTTCCCCCGAGGAAGTCCAGGTCCAACGATTCGAGATTCTCTTTTGTATTATTATTTTTGTTTTAATTCGTTGATTTTGGTTGATAATGTTGTGTTTTTATTGGGTTGTTGGGATCTGTTCTTGACCGGTAATGTTCTATTCTGATGTTGTTGAGATTTTGTTCTGGACTGATAATGGTATGTTCTTAGTATGCAAAGTTGTGTTTTATTATAGATGGTTTCAGTGCATAAGAAGGACTCGCAGAGCGTGGGTAATAAATAATGTACACGCCAACCACAGAAAAAAAGAAACTAAAAAACAAAAGCGGAGTCACAAATCCAATGAGGTCACATCCCATGGTCTGAAAGTGTTAATCCCACAATCAAGAATAATAAACAATAATAACATCAACATTCCAACTACTCATCAGAAGAGACATCCTCCCACAAGCACTAAAGCAAAAACCCTAATGGCTTTTATGATAACCAAAAGCCAAGACAGAATATCGGCATTATTGATCAATCACAGTAACAAGTGCCCCCTATATCACCTTTTGCAACAATTTGAACCAAATGGACAGAAAGCGAAAGAGAAATTGAAGAACATAAATACCTCAATAATCGGCTCAAGCATTCCACGACCACTCTCTGATGCACAAACATTCAGAAATGTGATGCCCTGCAGTTTCAACACAAACCACAGGACTTACAGTTCTCAATCTAACCTTTAAAATTTATTAAACTAATAAATTTAACATATCTATAATAATTAACAGACCACATTGATGCAGTTTTTTCATAACTGTAGACTACCTTCATTATCCATTGCTAATGTCCTTGGTCGTCTTGAAAATCGAAATCAGTGACACTGAACATGGCATGTAATATAATAATAATAATATATACTTAAAATAATAAAACCAGTATTTACGGCGAGATATCATACATTCATGCGTCGAATATATAATTAAAGGAGAAATGAATTGAGTTTCTACACAGTGGAAAGAGAGGGGTTTCCTTTTCCCAATTTCAGTTTCCTTATTCGAAGATCACCGCAATCCAAGCCGCAACCGCACTGCGGGGAGACGAAGAAGTTATCAAGGGAAAATGAAGCGGAAGCGACACCGACGGAGAAATCGAGGTCGTCGCCGACGCGAACGACGTCGAGGATGTTGAGCCAGAAGAAGAGGACCTTTACGCTTATCCCGCGCAGTTCGGTGAGTCTGCCGTCGGATATGTAGCCGGTGATGGTTTTCTGGTAATTCAACTGGTACGAACCTTCGAGGGAGAAACTGCACGAACCGTTCAGATCGGCGCGGAATTTACCGCTGGACGGGTCCAGTTCGTAGCCGGTCACTCCTTTCGGGAGAAGGCCCTCCGGAAAGCGAAAGCTCTCCATCATCTCGTACGCCGTCGGTTCGGAGGTGACGGCGCAGATCATCGGTGAGAGAAGGAGGAGGAGGAGGAGGGCGGTGGAAGACATGCTCAGTTCTTGGAATTGGATTGAGATTTGGTTAATGGTTAATTTGGGCTCTAGATTCATGGTTTTGTATCTCCTGGGATTATGGAATGGACCAAACGTCAGCGTTTTGTCATGACGTGGGAGAACCGTTGGATAGCCACGTGACCTTTTATATTTGATGGATGCCAGATGATGATACTGATTGCCCAGCCTTTGTTCCTGCACGAATCTCGAACCCCTTTATCATTTTCAATTTTTTATTAATTTTTTAACATTATTGGAACTGCAACCACCTGCTACACCGAATCCCTACCCATACGAGATATTCCTTTCCACACTTTTAAAAAAAAAATATATATATATATATATATATATATATATATATATATTGTTTCTCGAAGTTCGAACCAAAAGAGCTATTGGAATTTCTCTTTGGTCGGCGGTCGCGGTCAATCATCTTTTTCTTCCTTTTTTTAGAAACAAATTCTTCGATCTTTCTTTCTTCTTCCTGCACCTCTACAAATTTCTTCCTGCAACCCATCATTTTCAGAAAAGATAATTTTGCCCTTTTAAAAAATAACTTTCGGATTATCCTTTCTAAAATATTTCCGAAACATGTTTTATGTATTCTGGATTTATCAATTTAGAAATAAATAAAAAAATGTGTTCTAGAAAAGTTATTCCAGAATGATTTTTTGTTTTTCGGATTTTTATTCCATAAATATTTTTTGCTTACGGAACCACTATTCTGGAAACACCCAAAACTGTAAAGGATAATTTTGGTATTTTTGAAGAATGTAGGGGTGCAGGAAGAAGAATGTAAAGGTGCAGGAAGAAGTTACCTGTTTAAAAGTGTATTATTTAACTCCTGATTACTGATTAGCTTCACTAACTCTGCTTAGGCATAATTGGATTTATGGTGTCAGTCGGCCCAATTACCGGGTCCAGGACATGGTCTCGATTGTGTAGACCCTACTGGTACTCTTGCCTCCCAGGCTTGAGGATGGTTAATCCGAAGAGTCTTTGTTTGAGACCAATGTGGCGATTGGATTTCCCGAAAGCTGACATGACACTAGGCGGCACCTAAATGCGTGACACGACATGCATTAATGAGGGGTTTCTTGGTGCCATTGGATGAGGACCGTTGGATCAGGGGAGATATAACGGATGAGAGGGATGTGACGTTTCGTCTCCCGAACCCCCCAAGGGCTATAAATAATGGTCCCAAATAGTGTCGAGTCACCGCTCTTCTGCTCTGATTTCTTGCTTTGACATCCGAATACCCTTCGTTCTGGCGCACTGCTTTCCTTGTCCTCTAAAAGGTTAGTCATGTCTTCCTTGTTTCGTCCTACATCTTCCTCCTTGGCTCCTGATTCTCCTCTTCCTTCACCTCCTTCATTATCTTTGTCTTCTTCGTCTTCTTCTTTCGATACCTCCACGACCGAGCCCTTGTCGATCGATGCAGTCCAGGTATCGCACCTAGTGGAGAATGTGGCCAGGGGGACGACCTAGAAGGTGCCATCAACTAGTCGGGTTCCCCTGGGCAGTCATTCCCCCCTCCTAGGACTTGACTAAGTGGACCCTAAGGTGACTAGGATCACCTTCACCTTCTTGAGCGAGACTTTCATTTCTAATTTTTTTAGTAGGGTCCCGATTTTGAAGCCAGATGTTCGCCTTGGTATTCTGACCGTTGAACCCTGTGAACTGATCAATATTGTATGTATGGGTCGGTCTCCTTCGGAATGTCCCTGTTTCTTCATGTACTCTTGTTTAATTTCCGTTTTAGAGGGTTCCATTTTATGGTGACACTTTACTTAGAGTTGGGATTTCAACAATTAGAGGTGAAACCCAAGGAAGATTCCCACTGGACACGAACTTAATCAAGTGTGAAAGTTCACTTCACAGAGGCAAAGATAAAAATCAGTATATGGTGATGGATGGAATGCAAAGCGGAAAAGAGAAGCTGTGAGGCAACATCAATGGTGAACATGGCCGAACCAAATGATGACCCACAAGCATACAATTAAGGGCAAAATAACCGAGACAGGAAATTAAGCTAAAGACAATAAGGAAGATGGAAATGGAAAAAGGAGATGAAAGGAGGAACTTATGGAGTGGTGGTGAGAATGGTTCACGCCACTTGGGGCGTGGTAGCCACCAAGATGAGTGAAAGGCCGCCACTTGAGAGTCTCACACTCCTCAACATAAGACCAAGTTCAGAGGAAACAAGCCTCACTCTAAGCTCACACAATTTGTGCAGAGTTTCTTTATTTAAAATTCAACATGAAAATACATGAGGCAAGACATCCTATTTATAGAAATGGGTGCCTTGGTGGGCAAGTTGGGCAAAGGTAGGATGGGAAAGGAGGGAGGGGCAGCCAAGGAGGGTTGACCATGGTCAAAACCGTCCCTTTGGCTCATTCTTCTAGAAACTAGGTTAAAACCCCTAATTCTAGGTGCCTTGTCTTGAAAAAGTGGGCTTGTGCAAGCCCATTTCGCTAAGTACACTCCCTTTTATGCTATATGAACCTACCCTAGCTTATTTTGCTATTTGGACCCCTAAAGTGAGCCCAAATTATTTACGATATGTTTTATTTTTAAGTAGACTAAAAGAAAGAACAATTGGTGTTCTGGTTTACGCCTACTTCTTCTTTCGATGAGGTCCGCTAGATCTTTGGTGGAGTCTTGACTTGATTGTTGAGATGACTGTGAATGGTCTCTTGAGTCCTTGGTCATCTCCTTACTGACTTAGATTGTATCATTTTTTTCTTCATGTACTCTTGTTTATTTTTCGATTTGTGCCTTCCGTTTGATGATTTCACGTTGGGCGTCCTTCAAGTGCTCAACGTAGCCTCTTCTCAACTTCACCCAAATACCTGGGCGTCCCTCCAGACCTTTCATTTGATAAGTGATGTCTTTCGTTTGTCTCTCACTCCTGCCACCTTTCTAAGCTATTAAACTTCCCACCCAGCCGAGTCTGTTTTGTGGCATTCACTTATTAGTCTGTCGAGTAACATTCTTTTCAACTCTTTCACCACCTCCTACAAGAACTTCAAGGGTAAATTTTTCAAATTTTTCATCCGACCTGAGGACACGAAGTTCTTCTTTGATGAAGTCGGTCAATCAAGGTTTCCTATGTTTTGGACTAGGAACCCTTCCAAGTTTTAAGAGTGGCCTCGTCCGACCCCGAGTGCTGAGGAGCGAGAGATTTTCTCTCTTCTTGATAAGCTCCCAAGAAAACTCCTTACACGGAAGCTACTGATCGTGTACAAGTTGTCTCACCGTTGGACGACCTTCTAGAATATATTTACGTTTCCACCTGTCTCGGTCTTTCATTCTAATATTTAACTTATGTATTGTTCTTTTTGGTGCAGAAATCATGCATAACAAGGTCCATTAGTTAGATGACCTGGTGATTGCCTTCCGTGTGAGGGGGTTAAAACGAGGCAAAGGTCATCCAACTCGTCGACCGCCAATGCTGGTTGTTCAGCCTCGCCAATCAAAAGTAAGAAAAGGCCAAGGGTGGGGGGTAACATAGCCACAACCACTTGCTCCCCAGGCATCATGTCAGTCCCCCCTCCAACTCGCTCCTCTCCCGTTGTCGTCGACTCTCCCTCATCGATCGATGAGTTCGATTGTCCGATCACCGTTGTCGAGCTTACTCCTAAGGCTTCGAGGTCACCCCTATCTATACTAAGCAGTGACTTGCAGTTTTCCAAGGGGGTGAGGGTCGGCCTGAACTCTACTGTGAAGGATTTGATTCGGGCTGTTCCCGAAGAAGACTTGCTTCAAGGCGGCATCGAGCAGTTCTGCCGGGGTCTCGTGCTGACCGACCTAGTGTTGATGGTTGGGGTCAATGAGTCGAGGAAATCGCTCGGCTCGAGCATGAGTTGGTCAATGTCTCAGGAAACTTAAAGTAGTCCCTTGAGACGAATCTTTCTTATAAGAGGAAGCTTGCTCGGGAGGTGGTTGAACGAGAGATCGTTGAGGCTCAAACGACTGAAATGAGCATAAGGAAAGGGAGAGGGTGGTTGAGGTCGCGAAGTTAAAGAAGGCCTTGGCGAAGGCTGATAATAAGATATTAGTGCTAAAGGCTGAGAGCTTGAAGTTGCGAGCCGATAAGGAGGCGGTTGAGGCCGACTTGGATAAAACAATTGAAGATACATTGGTGATGTTGGGGCAAAGCTTCATTCAGGATGTCTACTACGTTCACCTTCTCTACAATGGAGCCCCATCGTCCAGTAACTTCGATGCCAATATGAACATTTTTGAAGGCCAAATGGTGCCTTGTAGTGAGCTGGAAGCTCTAAAAGTAGCTGCTTGACAGGGCACTACCGAGGATGTTGAAGACAAAGTCCATTAAGTTTAGACTTTAGCTTTTTGTTATCCTCATCGGGATGTGGCCTGCTCCTTCTTTTCCTTCGAGATCGGGGTGTGGTCTCCACCTTTGCTTGCTTAGTGAATTGTCCGAACTTTTGTTTCATTATTTCTCTTCGAGATGCCCAAGTTAAAATAAACTGTTAGTGACTAACCGGTCGATATAACTTAATTAAATGAAAAAAAAAATACACAATTGTTTGATGTCGACTGGTACAATTGTGTTTAGTTGAATAAAGTGTTTAAGGTGTCATTGGAGTATGCCAGTTAGGAAGTTAGGGCTACGTCCTTGACCGAGCTGAGTCTTTAAGGTTTAAGTAAGGTATGTCGGTTAAGGCTTCATCCTTGACCAAACCAGGCCTTTAAGGTGTCGGTAGGGTATGTCAGTTAGGGCTTCGTCCTTGACCGATCCTAGTGTTGATGAATGCGTAAATCTAACTTGTTTGAAATACATAAATTTGAAGAGAAACACTTCTTAAAACTTGCTCGACCGAAAAACCCTCTTTAAGGAAAAAAAGGTCGGGAGAGGAAAAATTGCGTAAAGTTTATTTCATATTCAATTGTAGTAGAATTTGAGGTGTGTGGCATTCCACGTCCTCGGGACAACTTTTCTCGATAGCCACTCTAGGTGATATGCCCCTAGCTGCTACTTCTCAGACCCGGAAAGGGCCTTCCTAGTTGGACGAGAACTTGTTGTTCGTCTTTTTGGGTTAGCTTCTCATTCTCCAAATGAGGTCTCTCTTCTGAAAGCTCCTTGGTCGAACCTTTGTGTTATACCGGTTGGCCATTCGAAGTTTGCACATGGCTTCACGGATTTTGCTCTTGTCATTGAGCTTGCTTAGCAGGTCGAGTCTGACCGACAGACTTTCTTGATTTAGAGATAAATCAAAGAGTTGTCTTCTGATGGTAGGCTCACTTAATTCAACTGGAGTCATTGCTTTGGTACCGTATGTTAGGTTGTAGGGCGTTTCTTGCGTTGACGTCTGGGGTGTAGAGTGATATGTCCATAGGACTTCCAACAGCTCCTCAGTCCACCATCCCTTTGCTGTGCTAAGTCACTTTTTCAACTCATTCAAGACGAACTTATTTGCGACTTTGACCTGCCCATTGGTTTGGGGATTTTCGACTGAGCTTGTTATTGATTTGATACCAAGGTCCTCATAGAAGGATTAGAGTCATCGACTGATAAACTATCGCCCATTATCGGTTATTATGTTGTGTGACACTCCAAACCGACACACGATGCTTCTCTAGACAAAATTTTGAGCATTCTTGGCCGAGATGGATGCAATGGGTTTGGCCTTGATCCATTTGGTGAAGTAATCGACCTCAACCAAGAGAAACTTTGCTTGTCATTTTCCTGGGATGATGGGACCGATGATGTCCATTCCCCACAGGGGAACGACCATGGGGATGCCATTCTGTGTAGTGCTTCTAGCTTGAGATGTTGTAAAGGACTGAAATCTTGACACTTAGCGCCTTTTTTCACATATTTTGTGTTGTCACCTTGGACGGTCGACCAGTAATAGTCGGCTCTAAGGACTTTGGCGGCCATCGTTCACGCGCCTAAGTTATTGCCGCATACCCCTTCGTGAATTTCCTTGAAGACATACTTCGCCTGCTGCTTGCTAATACATTTCAATAGTGGCCTTGAGTAGCCTCTCTGGTAGAGGTCTTGGCCGATCATGATATACCTTGAGCATTGTAGTCTCATCGCCTTTTCCTCTTTCGGTTTGCATATGTCGTGCTCCAAGTATTGGATGATTGGACTCATCTAGGTTTCGACTTCAGTCACGGTCAAACACTCGGCCTCTCCCACACTGGGTTGTCCTAGCCATATTTGTACAATAGATCTATGGTGGCTCTTCTTCTTGGTTGTAGCTAGCCGAGACAACGTGTCGATCTTTGTATTGTCTTCTTGGTGGATATGCTCCACCGTCACCTTCTAGAATCGAGCTATGGTACTGGTGACCGTGTGATAATACCTTTGTAATAGGGGTTCCTTGACCTCGAACTCTCATTTTATCTGGTCGACCACAAAGTGGGAGTCGCTTTTGCAAGTTACTTCGTGAGCTCCCATATCGTATGCCAAGTTTAAGCCGGCTAGAATGGCCTCATACTCGACCTAGTTGTTGGTGGCCTTGAACCCGAACTGGAGTTCTTGTTCCAAGAAGAGGTCGCCTGATCCTTCGAGGACAAGCCCCGCTCCACATGCAGTCTTGTTGGATGAGCCACTCACATATATCGTCCATCCAGCCGAGAAGTCTTGCTGGGGAGTAAGCTCAACTAAGAAGTTAGCTAAGCATTGGGATTTGATTGCCCCCATCGGCTTGTAACGAATGTCGAACTTTGAGAGCACCACCGACCACCCTATCATACGTCCTGCAAGATCAGGCTTAGATAAAATTTTAAAAATTGGGTAGTCGGTTCTTACTATTATGGTGTGGTTCTCGAAGTATGACTGCATACGCCTAGTCCTTAGGACTAGGGCGAGTGTCACCTTCTCTATCATTTGGTACCTCGTTTCGACCGCGTGAAGCATTCGGCTGAAGAAGTACGTACACTGGACATTCTTCCTTTTCCACCTCAGCACTATAGTGACTGCTTCTTCAGAAACCGATAGCTATACCATGATTGACCGATTGGGTCTCTGTTTCTGAATAACTACTGATGAGGATAGAAATTCCTTCAGTTGTTGGAAAGTTTCTTCACACTTGTCATCCCAGCTAAACTTGGTTGCCTTATGAAGTAGTTGTACCATCCAAGGTTATCAGACTCGAGAATCTACTCAGACTCGTGGGAACCTTGTAAACCCAACTTGTAGACTCGTAAGAGTCTACTTCACATAAAAAATTTAACAAAAAGATAATAATTCATGATACTAATTCTATAATATTGAAATAAACAAGTTCATACACCAACAAAATAACTAAAACAACACAAATGTTATCAAGTTTAAAAGTCCCATTCATCTAGTCCTCTAAGAAAATCATCTCCAAGATCTTCATGATCATCTCCATCATCATCTTCATCTTAATCAGTTCCATATTTCCATCCAATATCTGTTCTCATTCACATTGCCTTCTTACTTCTAGGTGGTAGTGGAAATGCTGAATTTGAACCACTTCCTGACACCTTACAATCTGCCAAAAATCTTTTAAAAAAAACAATTAATCAGCCAACAATCTAAAAAATATCCAATCGGCCCAAAAATACCCAATCTAAAAGGAAATATCAATCTGTCCAAGAATCCCCAATCTATCAAAAATCTCCAATCTGCCAAAAATCTTAATCTATCCAAAAATCCCCAATCTGTCAAAAAATTTCCAAATCTTAAACCTAAAAATAACCCTAAACCCATTCAGCTAAAAGACCCAACCCAATTTAAAAAGCCCTAACCTAATTTTAAAATTGCTAACCCTAAACCTAATTTGTTTTATTTCCAAACCCTAATAAGTCCCACGAGTCACGATAAACCCACAACAACAGCAACACATACCTCTATAGTGCTTCGTGAGGGTTGTGATGACGAGGATGCGGTGCGACGAATGGCACGGTGGGGAGGGCATGGTGCGATGAGTGGCGCGAATGGTAGTTAGCGTGACGACGGTAGTGAGGAAGATGATATGACAATTTGGAACCACTAATCTTAATGAAGCACACCGTTTTAGGTCTTTTTTTCACAACTCCCTGACTCGGCCTTAAACTTGCAAGTTTGACCGAGTCTGCTTTGAGTTCTCTCAAAAACGAGTTTACTCTCGAGTTGACTCTCTATCCTGCAACAGACTCTCAAACTCGTAAGAGTTTACGAGTTAACCCTAGAGTTTGATTACCTTGGTACCATCGGTCTTGTCCGCTCGGCCAACCAAGGGACAAATCTGGAGAAGGCAGTAAGGCGCCCCTACTGCACCTCCTTCACATTCTGATGGTTCCGCATCTTGGTTATCGCTTGACACTTGTTCGGGTTTGCTTCAATTCCTTAGTGGGTTAACATAAAACCTAAAAACTTGATGCCCTTCTCGGGATTGAGTCGCATGTTTGTCCTTGTCAAGGCGTTGAAGACTTCTTGCAAGTTTTTGATATGCGGGGCACATGAGTCAGACTTTACAGCTATATCGTCCACATAAACCTCTACACTCCGGCCAATCATGCCTTTGAAGATCTTGTCCATCAACCGCTGATAGGTTGCTCCAACGTTCTTCAGGCCGAACAACATTACTTCATAGTAGTAATTGGTACCATCAGTCGTGAAAGTTGTCTTCTCCTTATCCTTCGAGTGCATGCTTATCTGGTTGTAGCCAGAATAAGCGTCCAGGAAGCTCAGGATTTTATGGCCAGTCGCTCCATCCACTAGTCAGTTGATGTTGGGGAGGGTACAAGTCCTTCGAACACACTTTATTAAGATCAGTGTAGTCCAAACATAGCCTCACCTTACCATTGGTCTTGATGACCATTACTACATTGGCCAACCAAGTGACGTACCGGGCCTCTTGTATGAACCCGACCGACAAAAGCTTCTAAACCTCCTCCCTAGCTGCCAACCTCTTCTCTTCTTCAAGCTTCTACTTCTTCTATGCAATCGGACGCGCCTTCTTGAAGATCGAAAGCTGGTGGGTAATGATATCCAGACTCACCCCAGTATATCAGCTGCTGTGAAAGTGAAGAGATCAATATTTTCCTTCAATCCCGGATGTACCATCTCAGCCTCAGCTACTGCTATCCCGTGCTGACACATGTGTTGTGTTCCAAATTGAGGAGAGGGACCCAATGCAGCTCTTCTCTAGCCTCTAGCCTCAACTTGTCTGCTCGAGGGTCAAGGTCTACCAGAGCGACCGTGTGGTCCGACCACGCTGGTTGGACTTCTCTTCAAGAGGATCTCTATCCTCGAGAGGCTTTACGCATAGGGGATGGACTGCCCCGGGCGTATTGACGGGTGGGCTCTACTGTCAATCTCTTTGTGTAACATTCTCGTGTGAGCTTCTAGTCTACATGCAACTTAAGGATATCTCCAAATAGCGACGGGAACTTTATGACCAAATGAGGTGTGGAGACAATCGCCCTCAACCTATTGATGGACGGTCGTCCTAGCAAGATACTGTAGGAGGTGTTAGCGTCGATCACCAGGTACCAGATCTTGATCGTCTTGCTTGCCTTGCCCTCATCGAAGGTGGTATAGGGCTCGATTTACCGGTGGGTACTTACTCTTTCACCTGAAAAGCTGGTCACATGATCGCCGAACGACCTCACCTCCTCCTCGGGTAACTTCATCTGCTTGAAGGTTTTCTAGTACAGGACATCCACCGAGCTCCCTTGGTCTACCAACGTCTTCATAATGGTGAACTTGTCAATATCGACCGATATCTCCATGGGATCATCTTGTGAAGGGTCGACACCCTTGAAGTTTTCGTCAGTGAAGGTGATTAGTGGTATCCTTGGTTGGGACGAGATGGTGTTCACCTGATGTACCGCCCTCAGGTGCTTCTTCCTTGCGTTGCTTGAGCTGCCCCCCAGCGAATCCTCCAGCAATTATGTTGATGACCTCTCAGTCACCTTTTCTTTCATCCTTCCTTGGGGGCTCTTCTCTTTGCGACTGATGCTCGGGTCAGCAATTGTCTTCACATGCTCTTAAAGGGGAGTAGTTCCTCCGTTTGGTTGGCTCTTCCCGATGCAGGGAACGCTTGGTAACTCGGCTTCTCTGTACGAATCGATGGAAGTGTCCGACCTGGATAAGCTCCTCAATCTTATCCTTCTAGGCTTGACACTCCTCAATGGTATGTCCACTGTTATGATGATACCAACATTTGTGGCTTTGGTCGACGTTTTTAGGGCTTGAAGCCCTCCTCGATGGTGGAATCAGCTCGACGTTGAAAGCTTCATCCAAAATCTTTCCTCTTTCGGTGCTCATGGGGGTATACCTTGTAAACCGGGGACCTTGATTATCTCTGCGTCTATCTCCCTGTCCGGAGCCAGACCGGTTTGAATGCTCATTTTCTTCCTTTCCCTTCTCTCCTCTGGCCTTTGTCCGAGCTTGATTCTTAAACTCCTTCAGGTCTTCCAGTTGCATGAACTTAACGACCCTCCTCTTAAGCTCATCCAAACTTGTTGCAGGTTGCATGCACCAGTTGTCAACAAAGGGCCTTGAACGCAAAGTCGTGAGCATGTGATGCATGACTACGTCCGGGCTTAGATTCTGGATACTCATGGCTACCTTCCCAAATCTGTCGACGAATTTCCTCAACGACTCTCCCTTCTCTCTACGAATGCCGACCAAGGTGATGGAAGTCAGGTGATGCAGTTGGCTGGTGGCGAACTGTGTGTCAAACTTGGACTCAAGGATTTCGAAGCAGTCTATGGAATTCAGAGGGAGCTTTGTAAACCATCTCCAAAGCTCCTCCCTTCAGCGACGTGGGAAACACTCGACACAGGACTGCATCGTCCGAGGTATACAAGCTCATGTGTGTGGTATACGCATCCATGAGCTCATTTGGGTTGGTCGTGCCATCATAACGGTCCTTGTTAAAACCTTTTCACTTGTTCGGTAACGGGACTCCAATAATAGAGTCGGTGAACGAGTGTCGATGATTTGAATTCAAAGTGTCGACCGTTGGGATGAACTTGTTCGGATAAGATTCACCATCCATCTCTTGGGTGTGAACCTTATCCTTCAACTCTTCAACAGTCTTTGGACCAATTGGGGTGGTGAAGGACCTCTCGACTAAATGGTCGGTCCGACAGACAGTCCTCCTTCCACAATCTTCCTCTTCATCTCTTCATTCTCCTTTCGGAGAGCTAGGATCTCATCCTCATTCTTCCTCTTCATTTCTGCCATCTCTCTTTACAGAGACATCAATAGTGCCATCTGCTAAGCTTCGAACCTCTCACTTGCCATGTTTCGGGTCGATACCACCTACTCTCTTCTTCACACTAATTCCCTAGGTCCCACGGTGGGCACCAATTATTCTCGAACGGGATTAGAATCAAGAGAACTATTGAGACTCCTTTTTAGTTGGTCGGTCATCTCTTCCTTCCTTCTTTTAAAACAAACTCTTTACTCTCCTTTCGTTGCTCTACTTCTCATCATCGCGCTCTCCCGTCTCGTCTCGGATGGTAATAAAAAAATTACTAGAACAAGCAATCACCACATATTTCCAAACTCTTAAAACATCATCACCATTTCACTGTACAAAATACATAATAATAAAAGTACTTTACTTAAAGCAAAACAAACAAAAACAATTATAAAAACAACAGATGGTACGCATAAAATTTAACCAATATGCAAAATGTCAACCAAAGAGGGGACATATTCCCACGAAACTTATTTTCAGAATGTGAGAACTATTTTGAAATCATACAATCTAGAAGAAGTTGCCGCAGTCATTACAGGAGACCTTGACAAATGCATTTGCAAACATTAAAGTCTTATTTTCCAGAAATTCTTAGCAGAAAAGTAAGGGATTAACCACTTAAAAGAATTCATTCAGTCGTTGTCATCTTATGCATTTAGTTTGAGTCAATGATCTACATGGGAAAAAGCACTAACACCACAAATGATTTGGTAGTGATTAAAATTCTATTAGACACGTATGAAGGGAGAATCAATCAAGATTATATCTGAAAGCAAAATTATATCAGACACTTTTTCTTTATGATTTCGAAATAAGTCTCACATGTCAGAAGACAAAGACCAAATTCAAAATTTCAGAAATCGAAACAGAGGGAGAAATCTATGGTTGTCACGGTGGCATGGATGTAGAAGTGCATACAATTTTTTTTTTTTTTAAATGTACCGATACAAAAAAATGGGCTAATGTCCACTTAAAAAGCAAATCCGTGATTGTTGCATATCAGGGGTAGTTGAATAAGAAGCTTGCAACTCTTAAAAATCACGAATCTTAACAAAGAGTCACTGTTCCTGATTTATTGTGCTTCCTTCCATACTTAAGTCTCTGAGTGTTCTGCAACTTCTTCTTTATCCTTGAAATTTTCAACAAATGATAATGAAACAACAGAACACTAAAATGAATCAGGATAATAATTACAACAACCACAGAAACAAACAATGCTGTTTTTCAAATATTTATATCCAAAAGATGTGATTTCTAGTTTTTTTTTAATTTTGAATTTTTGGTCTCAAATAAATAACTATCAAATTTATCATAAAGTAAAAAAAAAAAAGTGTATGCAAAGTAGGAGAATCTCTTTATGAATTCTCTTTATATTGTTATAAATTATTATTATTATTATTATTTTAGACTTTTTTTATTGTGTTATAAGGAACATAGTTTTAGAAAAAGGTCATTAATTATATAAATATATTGATAACATGTTTTTTTAGCAAGAGTGTTCTTATTAAGGGTGTGCGGGGACAGGGACGAAAGAAAAGAAAAAAGAAACATGCTTGATTTTGTTAGTTTGATTTGGTTGAAGAAGAAGTGAAGGAGAAATCATTTTAAGAAAATTGTAGAACTTATTTTTATTTTCTTTTTCATTTATTTTTTTCACACTCACCTTATCTTTTTTATCAAATGAACTAAATTAAATAACTTTAAAATATTTTATCTCTATCTTTTGTATATTTTTATTCTACTAAACAATTAGATATCCATTTTTTTTAAAACTTTTTCTCTCTTTTATCAACTTATTTCTACTCTATATTTTATCTTCTATGTTTATTTTCAAATAAAAAATACTATAAAAAATCTTATAAACTTCTTTATATACCTCATATTATGGAAAAATGATTAATGTTTATTTTATTTTCTATAATTATAAATTTTAAAATATAACCAGGAATATATTTTGTTGTAAATAAATATATAATAATTTTTTTTTAAATCATAAAGTTATTACTGATGATGAATAATACAGTTCATATAGTTGTGTATTTTTAATAGATTTCAATAAAATTGTGTTTGAAAAAAATGTATTGCTTGTGTATTACAACATTTTCCTATCACAGGTAGTGTACGACCCGTTGCCTTTGCATGTCATCTTTATCTGATTTGTACAAAGTAAGCTAATGTATTAACATTAATCTTATTTAATTTCATTTTTATTAATTTTTTTCTATGCCACTTATCTTTTAATAATTCATTAATTTATTGTTCAAATGAAAGATGTATGAACTATTTATAATTACTAAATTCTTTGACAATAATAATTTTTTTTCTCAATATTACGATTTTTTCAGTCTTCTTTCATTATTTTGTATGTTTTTAATTTTTTTAAATAATTAATATTTTTTTATCAAATTAATAAAAATGATGTTACTATAACCTATATATATAAAGGAGATTTCCCTCTTTAATTACCATTTTATTTTATTTCAATTTTATTTTTATTTTTATATTTTTATTTTATTATTTAAAAAATATATGAGAGCAGATATTTGTCATTTTGTGAGGAGTTTTAATTTTATATCTCAAAAGGATAATTATTTTTAAATTCAAAAAGTTTTAAATTCAAAAAAATTTTAAATTCAAAAATATTTTAATTCAAAAAATTTTTAAATTCAAAATTTTTTTAATTCAAAAAATTTTAAATTCAAAACTTTTTAAATTAAAAAAATTTTAACTTCAAAAAAAAAATTCAAAATTTTAAAATTCAAAACTGAACATTGCATCTCCCGTTCATCTTTACTTTTATCCTATCAAACACCTTTTTCGTTTTCTATTTTCATATACAAAATTCAAAATATAAGAAGTCGTAGTTTCCTTCCAGAATCACGAAACCAATCAGTAAATGTTGTTTTTTCAATTATAAAGTTGAAGATAAAAATGCAATGTCTAAATTTACTTTTCTTTTTTATTCATTTATGCATGTCTTTGGTATTGTATGATGACAATATTGTTATTATTGTGCTGACACAAATAACACCATAAAATACACGAAGACAACAATTTAATAAAACTTATAACAAAAATATTAAAGAAAAAAAAAGAATAATAGAGAAAAAAACGTACCAGATAAAAGTGCGCCGGTGGAAGTGAAAGGGGTTAGTCTATGAGAAAGAGAGGGCTTAGGGAGAAAATGGGAGGCGTGTTAGTCTATGAGCGAAAGGAGTGAGAAAATGGGGACTTAGGGAGAAAAGGGGAGGGGCGTTAGTCTATGAGCGAAATGAGTGAGAAAATGGATCGGGAGAGGGAAGAACAAACAAACGAATATGGAGGGTTAAAAATAAGGGGATGGTGGTGATGGAGGATGTGGAGGGGAAGTAGTTGACAGTGGTGGTAAAGGATAAGAACAATTTGACTAAGTCTTGTCTAAGGCAAAGAAAAAAGAAGCATATTTCATTATACTTTCTTCTTTTGTGTATAATATATTTCATGATTAATGTTGATTGAACAATTGAGGATAAATTTTTGGTTTATTGCTTAATGGTGTCACATGTGTTGTAATAATAGAAATAAAAAATGCAGATACACAGGTGCAAGAGCGTTTGTGTTCCCGCTAGTATATATAAAGGGGATTCCTCTCTTAACTGTCATTTTATTGTATTCCAATTTTATCCTTATATTTTTTAAATAAAAGTTTTCATGTTAGGCACCACTATGCAACCTGATATCTTAGCTAGGCAGATACTTCAAGCAACAACAATCATCTGCCATCACATGAAAAAGTATTATTAAAAAAGAAAAAGAAAAGAAAATACAAAATTTTAAAATATAGGGGGATTAGACCAAAACCCATATGCTAACAAAAACGATATATAGGTAGACTATACCTATTCATAAAAAATTCTAAGAATAGACTAGATGGAAGCCTATTATACCAATGAAAAGATTCTCTATGAATAAATCCTAAATTAGTCAACTTATTTGTACACACATTCCCTTCACGGAAAATATGAGTGATCCTAAACTTGATTTTCCCATAGTAATTAAGACAAGTATGATAAGTGCCTAATTTTCGTAATATTTCATATTAAAATATAGGTCCCTATGAGTATTAATTGTTAATTTACATATAAAATAATCCCTAATTTATGAATTTATATTTTTTTATATTTTTTATGATCTTTAATTAAATAAGAGCATTTTATTCCCAAATTTGGTGTTAATTGCAGGTTTCTAGGGAAAAATAGAGATTTGGATTAAAGAAGAATGATATATTCTAAAAGGAGAAAGTTGTAAGGCCCAAAACGCACAAAAGAGTGAAAAAAGTCCAACTCAGCAGTGAGAATGCATCAGATTAATTGGGCTATTTTTATGTTTTTATCATTAATTCCATGAGCACGACGCAGGAAATTACCTAACCCTAGCAAATTAGGTTAAATAGGAGGCTAGAGGCACAACCCTAGTGTGCCAGATTGAGAGGAAAACACCATAGAGTGAATTATAACCCAATTTAGAGAATGGAAGGTGCTAGAAGTATGTGTAGCTAATTCTTGGGATTGGGAGTAATCTGCTCAAAGTCTTATGTATTGAGGTGATATCTTATATTAAAATATTCAGTTCTTGATTAATTATTGGTATTGTTGTTTTACTTTTAATTTTTCGTGACAAATTGAGAATCTTAAATCTGATTGGAAAGTATTTTTAGGGTTCTGACCTAAACAACAGTACTTAACATATTTGAGTGTTAGGAATAGACTTGAAATGTTAATTGCTATTAACGTCTGAGCTTCGTTCTAAGTTGTTCTTATAATTATGCGAGGGATTGATAGTTAGGGAACATTCTTAAGGATTTTATATGCGAGGAATCGATATAAATGATTTTTATACGAGCATCAATTTCAATCAAAGAACTTAATATTGACATGCTAATCAAAATACATGAGTGAGAAAGAGGAAACTAAATCCCTATTTTTCCAATTGAAGCAATATCTCTTTGAATTGTTTTCTTGTTAATTCTTGCCAATATAAATATATTCGAACCAACTTTTATTATTCTGTTTTATATTTAGCGAATATTGTACTTGATAATTCAACTGTTCCTTGTGGGATCGATATCCGTCCTTAGGGACAAATTATTACTTTTGACAATGTGGTTCACTTGCCGTAAAAAGTCATCAAAGTATTTCATCGATTCTAAAGCATCCAAGGAACATTTGTCCTAGCAGTAAATGCAGCACAAACCAAAGCAGAATCGCATTCAGATATTAGTAAGCCCCAACTTTTGAGTTTCCTCCATAGCATGTATAACCCCATAAAACTCAGCAACCAGAGCAGTCTGAACTCTAAGAAACGCAGAAAAAGCTCCAATAAACTCCTCCATACTCTCACGAAAAATACCTCCACAAGTAGCAAGACCAGGGTATCCCCTAGCAGCCCCATTAGTATTAATTTTAACCCAACCTGGTGAAGGAAACTCCCATCTCACAGGAACAGGACGAAGAACTTTACCAGTACGAGTATTAATACCAAAAAACTTGATCACATTGAAATCGAGCATATCATTATTCCCAGAAGCTTTTGACCAATTATCCACCAGACAAGTTAAATCTTTAATAACTGAAAAAGCCCGAGTAACCTCAATCTTATCCTGAAAACGAGCAAAATTCCTCATACGCCATATCATCCAAATAGAAAAAGTTATCACAACAAGCCTAATCAATTTAATCAAAGGACTACCATCACTCTTAATAAAAGAAAGAAGATCATCCTTATTAGAGAAATGAGAAGTAGGAAAAATCTCCCGAACCCAACTCCAAATACCCAAAGCATTAGAACATTCAAAAAATAAATGCGAAATAGATTCCTCTTGCTTTTCACAATGCGTACACATAGAATAAATATGCAAACCTTTATTCTGAATATGTTGATCTGTAGGAAGCCGCCCATGAAAAATTTTCCAAAGTATAGGAGATTTGGAATGCGGAATAAATGAAAACCAAATAAGTTTACCCCAACCACAGAGAACTCTTGGTTCCAAGAAGAAAGTCCTAGCCGATTTAAGAGTGAAACGACCAGACTCATCTAGAATCCAATTAGGAATATCATGTTCCGTACTAACCATGATATGATTAAAAAGATGAGGCATTTGCTGTAAAGACAATGGAATATTCCAATCACAACCTGTCCGAAACTGAGAGACGGTATCCGGAATGCTAGAACCATCAGATATACCTACAATATTTGCTAAAGAAGTAGATGAACACCATTTATCATTCCAAAAATTAATAAAAGAACCTGTACCAACAGTCCAAGAAGTATAATCAAGGATAGTAGAATAAAACTGCTTAATTCCAGGCCAAAAAGATGAGAATCTATAAACCATTCTAAGCTCGTATTTTGATTTAAGAACCCTGGCTTTCAAAAGCAAAGACCAAGGCCTATTGCTATAAGCAAAGTTCCAAGCAAGCTTAAGAAGATAAGCATTATTTTCATGGTGAAGGTTGATAATTTTCAAACTGCCATTCTCAAAAGGAGAACAAAGTGTAACCCAATTAACCGTAGCTATGCCTTTTTTTAGAATATCTCCAGTCCAAATAAAAATTCTACACCACTGCTCAACTTGCTTAAGAAGAGAAACAGGCCATTTATAAAAATTAAAACTATAAGCTAGAAGTCCCGTAATCAGCGTATTGACCAACTGAATCCGACCCATCATGCTAAGAGATTTACCTTTCCAAGAAGCTAGCTTCAGTTTAACTTTATCAACCAAAGGTTGAAGAAACTGACCCTTTGGAGCACCAACAAAGATAGACACTCCTAAATAAGTGAAAGGAAAACAACCATGACTACACGAAAGAATGTGCTGAATTTTGGTGACAAATCTTGCAGAATTATCCATGGTGAAAAAACTACTCTTAGAATTATTAACATATTGACCAGAAAAATCACCATATGTTTTAAGAAAAATAATCAAATTCCTAAGAGACTTATTATCCACCCTACAGAAAAGAAAAATGTCATTTGCATATAAGATATGAGAGGGAGTGAGAAAACCTAGCGAGCTAGCCATGTGTAGAATCTTTTTATCATTCATAAGCTTAGATAAACCTCTACTAAGAACTTCCTCTACTAGACAGAAAAGTAGAGGAGACAAAGGATCACCTTGTCTGACACCTCTACTACAAGGAAAAAATCCCACCAAATTCCCATTTATTTTGATTGAGAGCATTGCGGACTGAAGAATGATACTAATCCAATCGACAAACGAGGAGTGAAAACCAAAGCTGTCAAAACTAATAGTAAAAACTTCCAACTCAGAGTGTCAAAGGCTTTGTGAATATCAACTTTGTAAGCCACATTACCTCCGTGAACCTTTTTAGAAAGCAAGTTAATAGCTTCAGAAACAATACCAATACAATCCTGAATCTGTCTGCCCTACACAAATCCATACTGATTAGGAGAAATAATTCTGGCAGCCACAAGAGCAAGTCGATCAGCCAAAATCTTGGAAATAATCTTAAATTTAAAATTGGCAACTGCAATTGGCCTGTAATCTTTAATGGATTCCGCATCCTATGGTACTAGGCAAATTCTTCCTACACTCAACATTTTTTTACCTGCACCCAACACAATTTTGAAATTCCAAAAATGCCCTTTATTCTGGAAATAAAAAATCCAAAATTGAAAGTAATACATTTCGAAAAAGTAGATGTGGAAGAGATTACTGTATTCCGGAAATAAAAATCCAGAAACAAAAATCAAAAACTCATTCTAGATGAAAAAATCCACAATACAAAAAATTTGTTTCGAAAAAAATAATTCAAAAATATATTCTAGAAAAGGGGATCCAGAATGTATTTTTATATGTATCTCATTTTTAAGGGTATTTTCATCTTTTCCACTGAAATTGGGTTATATATATATATATATATATATATATATATATATATATATATATATAATTTTTATCACATAATAAAATCTCGTACTAGTAGATATTTCTTCTTTTATACTTCATTCAATTTATATATATAATGTACATTCTTATCAATTAATGCATAAACGATAATAATATGATTTATAAAGTCCTTCCAGGAAATCTTATATATAAAGAATTTACTCAGACAATTGTCTCATTTACATTTACAGGTCCACTTTGTCATAATTTTTTTTTGAGTGATGTGATTAACATTATAACGGCTTTATTGATTATTAATTAAATAACTTATTTTTTAATGTAATTTTTTTTTATAAATAACTTTTTTACTTAGATCTATTTCAAACTTTGAGAAAAATGAATATCATATATTTAAAATATTTTTTCAAGACCTTTTTATTCTCAGCTCTTTGTAATTATTTTTTTTATTAATTTCTATATTAATTCATTTGTATAAATTTTATCAATTCACATCAACATGCTCTCCATCTTCGATTGAATTTTTCTCTCCATCACATTCTCTAAAGAACAAGTTTTTTTCAAGTATATATATAACAATATAGAGTTGAATAAAATTAAAAAACAAGAGTGTACTTGGTTTGGTTTAGTGGTTACATATTCTTTTATATAATTAATGTATTAGAGTTCAATTCTTTTAGTAAATTATTAATATTAACTTTAATAACTTATATATATATAATAATAATATATAATTATAATAAATAATAATAATAATTATAGTAAATAATAATATGAAAATATTAATAATAAATAATAATTTAAAACTAGAGTGTACACATTTGAATAATTTTATCTTTTCAATCATAATCAGCTTGTACTTTTTTTATTTTTCTTTAAAAATAGATAATTAGGTCATTTCATTTTCTTATCTCTCTTTCCCTCAGGTGCAAGCAGTATCTTTAGTTTATTAAGAAAACCTAAAAAAACTCAATGATAACAAAAATATTAGTTGTGCAACTTGTATGGAAAAGGTTATCTTTCTAAATCTACATAGACAAAGTGTTTGAAATGTAGTGAAAAAATCATTCTAAAGATGGAATTAAAGGTAACTCCGAATTTAAAAGTGAGTAGGGATAAATTTCTCACGTTCTTTATTTCATATTATTTATTAATAGTTATATTTATAAATTTATTTTAAGGTATAATTACCTTTTTTGGTTCTTACATTTGGGGTTAATATTCAATTTGATATAGTGATTCTTAAAAAAATCGATTTGGTCCCAAATTTTTTTTAAAAAGTTCAATTTAATCTCTTCATTAAATTTTCACCAACAACGTTAACTCTTGATGACGTGTTGCACACTAGTATTGGTCTGCACACATGGTGCATCAGAGGCTGAGACAACAGTCTTTGGTCTCTTAGGTCTCTACCTTTTCATAGCTTTTATGCCCTTCCGTCGCCTCACCTCACCTCCTTCACCCAACTTCCTATGCATGATCCTCCTCACCTCACCTTATTCACCTAACTTCTTTTGCACCCAAATCCTTCTTCACCATTAATTCACCTACATTTCTCACTCACTCTTCTAAAACGTTTCCCCCTCTCCCTTCCCTTTATTTATCTCTTCTGCCTCCTACTATCACAAATGAATGTCTCTCTCTTCCCTTTTTCGCTTTCTCCTTTCTCGATTTCTTCACACCCTCCCTCTCTCCACCGTTAATGTTTTTACTACCCCAACAATTTAACACTTCCCCAACATGACTACGCCACCCACAAAGTACACACACCACACCAAACTACTCATACATGGTGGAGATTCAGAAGGAGGGTCTGGTGACTGAGCTGGGGGAGTTGCAATAGATGGAGGAGAAGAAGCTAGACCAGGGGTGGAAGAAGCTGGACTAGGGGTGCAGGTACTGGTGGTGCTACGAGCGGTGATGGTGGGGTGGTTGTGGGAGGCTACGTGGGTGCACCACCTGGGACTTGTGCTATGCATGAAGTAGCCAGAAGCCCTAGGATGAGAAGCACTTGTATTGCAGAAGAACCCATGTATTGTGTGCACTTCATATTACATAAGAGTAGCCACAACAATACTATTAGTGGGATGACAATACTGTCAATATTATCCCTTATAGGTGTACTAGCTGCTGCATGGTGCCATTGGTGCTTCTTTAAGGTGGAACCCCATGTGCTGGAACAACCTCTCATTCTCATATAATATATATATATATATATATATATATATATATATATATATATATATATAATTAGGGGTCTTAAATATCTTTTCATTATCAAAACAATATAACATATAGGTTAAATTATTCATTTATTCATGCAAACTCTTGTTATTTTTTCTATTTCTATATATATAAACTAAAAAAATATGTGTATAAGCATGGAAAATTACAAAAAAAAAAAGAAGTCAATATGATATTTTTTTTTCACTATAAACCGACAATAGTAATACAGTTACTTATGGGAAGAGGAATGATGCAAGTAGAGAATGTAGACAAGCCAATAACAAAATATTCTTATACATATTTTTTAATAACATTTATTTTACTTTTAGAAAAGCAAACTGCTAAATGATGTATTAATTGTATTTATTTGGATATGTCGATAAAAAAAAATATATATATATATTATTCCTTCAAAAAATTAGAGTTCTTCATGAGAGAAAAATATATAAAAAAAAATCAACTTTTTTTTTATAAATCAAGTTTAGTTTATATAAGTTAAAAGCAAAAATTTAAATAAATTATGCAAAAAAATATATAAACTAATTTTAATTTATAAAAAAGGTTATGTTTTTCTATTTAATTCTCTTCTCTAAAAATTTCGTCCGCAGCAACACCAATACATGCACCCACTGCACCAGCAACTCCACCACCATCTTCAAGGATGAGAGAGATATTCTTTTGGGACATTAGAAGGAAGAAAAAAATAAATAAAGAGAAGGGAGAGCAGAAGAGTGAGTGAGAAATGAAGGTGAATTAATGATGAAGAAGAAGTTGGGTGAAGAAGGTGAGGTAAGGTGGGTCGTGCAAATGAAGTTGGGTGAAGGAGGTGAGGGAAGGGTATAGAAGCTACGAAAAAGGTGGAGACCCAAGACTGTAGTTTTAGCCTATGATATGCCACGTGTGCAGATCAATAAAAATGTGTGTGTCACATCATCAACTGTTAAGACCGTTGGTGAAAACTTAACAGAATCAAAATGAACATTTTTTAAAAACCTTTGGACCAAATTGATATTTTTAAAAAAAATCACTATATCAAATTGAATATTAACCCCAAATATAGAGACCAAAAATGTAACTATATCTTTTTTTAATAAATTAATAATTGTCTTTCTCAATTCAAATAAAGACATTTTAATTTCATATTTTAGAAATATCGTAATTTTTGTTTAATCCTTGATTTTGTCTATATTATATGTGTTTTATTTTAATTAGTTTTGTAATTATTTTTACATCAATTGAATGTTAGATTTAGGGTTAAATTAAACTAATATAAAAGAAATAAAATATTTGTAAATCGAGGATCGGATAAAATTACATATTTTCTAAAATAGCAGCACTAAATAACTTTATTTTAAAATGAAGCGTGCAAAATTATAAACTGAGCAAAGTAGAAGAACTAAAAGTGTATTTAAGCAAACAATTTATTACAAATTACGAGTTAATAAACATTTTTTTTAGAAATTAATGTTAAACATGAAAAGGAAAACATTTTCAAGCTTTATATATATTTTAAATAATCTATAAAAATAAATAATATAAACTTTTAAAATATGATTTATAAAAGACAAAGGGGGTATAGTGTTATTTTTTTAAATGTTCTTTAAACCAATATTGAACATATTAATTTCGTTTTTTTTTCACAGTGTTTGATAAAAACCAACTTCATTTTGGTGACCATAAACTCTTGCCCAAAAGCTAGTTGAAAATATAAGTCTTATATTTAAATGATTTTAGCTTATTATTATTTTTAATTAACTAATTTCTTCTTTATTTATTATTTTGAAAATATTAATATTTAGATTATTATTTTATTCTATATTGATTTATAAAAGGCAGCATATAAGAAAAGAAGGAGTACTTAGAAAATAATAAATAAGAGACTTTACTATGATTTTGGTCTCCTATTTTGTTCAATCTGCAATTTTAGTCCTCTATTTTAAAAAGAAAACATTTGACTCATATTTTAAAAATCTAGTAATTTTGGTCCAATTTCAAAATTTTGCATATGTTTTATTTCTTTTACCTTGAGTGAATTGAACTTTAAACCAGGGATATGCACTTAAGTGCCACCACGAACTAATTTAATTAATTAAAATATATAAAATAAAAAATAAATTTTGATAAAATTAAGAATTGAAACAAAATTGCTGATTTTCTAAAATAGGTGGATCAAATGTATTTATTTTAAAATGGAGGGACCAGAATTGTGGATTGAATAAAGCAAAAGAACCAAAATTGCCGGTTGAACAAAGTACAAGAACCAAAATTGTATTTAAGCCTGAATAAATGATTTTTGTGATTTGTTATTACAACTTTTATTTAAATTAAATTTCTTTAATGAATGTATTTGGCTTAACAATTAAATTTGAGAGAAAGAAATAAATGAGTTAGGTTAGGTAGTTACAACTTCTTGTTGGGTCTAGTGGTGAAGAGAAAAGTTAAGGAGAATGGGTTTGGTTAATAAGTTAGTCTAGTTAACCCCTCTTGTTAGGCTAATCGAGTTAGAATGTTTATTCTTGTATCCAATCATCTTTTTTTTGGACCCATTATTTTTTAAAATGGTGAAATTTTCCTTGTCATGTTATTTGAAAATCCAACTTCCATAGTAGTGTGTAGGTTGAAGGTGGGGGATTATGGAGGTTGCTGTAGCAAATGTTGAGTTTGATGAGGTGTGTTGAGAAGATTTAATTGGTGGTTTGAGTATTGTACTATTTCGTAATACAAAAAATGCATTTAAGAATGAAAGTGTTCTATAATGCAAAGTTGTTCTCGAAATAAACAATCCAAAAAAAGAAAAAATTATTTTAAAAATCTTTTTTATAACATATTTTTTTACTAAATCAAGAAGGCAAAATACGAAAACATATTCTAAAAAGTCCATTCTAAAAAATAGTTCCAGAAACTTATTACATAAACATGTCAGAACTCCTCTTTCTATAATACAAAATTCATACACTCCTCCAATATCTTCCAGATTTATCATTTTCGTAAATTTTATGGATTACGAATTCTGAAAGTTAGAAAAAAATTTCTTCTTTAACGAACAACGACTCTAAATCCTTCTACTAGCCACTGGAATGCACATAAATATGTGTATGTCCGTTGAGGGTGCACCAAAATTATCAAAATTGCAGGGAATCTCCACCCACACTGTCAAAAAAAAACTAGGGTTAATTAAAAATATCCCAGGTTATTTTTGTCCTTTCATATTTTTTATGGGGTGAAGAAGGATAAACACCCACCGAGTTAAAGTATTCAACTTACCGGTCTTGTTTTAGTCAGTTCCATTTTGGTCTACCATGTGTATGGGTGTTTCACAAGTGCTTCAAATTGTTGACAGCGAGGCTCACACCCTAGTTGAGCTACATCATAACATTTTTTTGTTTGTTGAAGAGGTTTATGTTTCCAACCATTATGTGTACAACATAATGGAAGTTTATGATGATATTGTTTGTGTGGTTGATATTGGATTTGAAGTTGAATTTTGTGTGTTTAATATGTTGAAAATTATCTCTTTATCGTTGATCTTACGTATATGTTGAAAAAATATTTTACGTCTTTTTTACTAAGTTTAAAATGAATATTGTTATTTTAATGGATTAAAAATCTTTTTAATCTATTAAAATGTTTTTGAAGTTCTTGGGAATACAAGAACAACATATTTTAATTGTTTAAAAACATATTTTTAATTGATTACGTTATATTAAACTTTGTAAATTGTTAAAATGTTATGAAATCAGTTTTAATGCGTTAAATCTATCTTGTATAAAAGTAATATTAAGTTATTTTCATGGATTCTATTGGGACAATTTTCAAAATCATTTTAAACATTTAAGAAGAACTTGTAGTTGAGAAAAAAACTTTATTGAGTTGCTTTAAATGATTGATTACTTGAAAATCATTGATTGATGAATCACATGGGAGATTACTTTTTTTTTCTTATATTGTTTTACAACTAACTTAAGATATATTGTTTCCTTTTTCTATTTTTTTATTTATTGTTCATCATGGTGGTGGTGAAAATGTTTCTTTTATATTTTTTTCGAAAGGAGACACCGAACGTATTCGAGATATGAGTCATAGGCAAACTTATATAAAGACACCAGCTTTGACTTAAAATAACAATAAGTTTGTAGGGTTTCTTTTCTCTTATTTCTAGTTTTTATCCAATATGAGAGACCAACTTACACTTAAATTCTCAAGATTTCTTATAATAAAGTTAGACAAAACGTAAAATGATATAATGTAAGGTTCAAAGTTTTGTTATTGTGTGCTTTCTTTCTTATTTCTATGTGTAGATTTTGTAAAATTCTGAAAATATTGTTGATTAGTTTAATATGGATGATTAAGTAATTATACATATATATATATATATATATATATATATATATATATATATATATACATATATATATATATATGTTGTCTTTCTTCATCACTCATTCTTGCATAGTAAAATTTAATTGAAAATTTTATTTGGTGCACATATGAAAAGTTAAAGAATATTAAATATGTTGTAAAAATTACCTTGATTATAAGGAAATAGTACATCCGTTTGCGAATGTCTTCTTAACCCATCATTCATTAATTCTAAAATTTTATTTAATAATTAGAATTGGATTGAGTGAGAAGTTCATAAATTTCAAACCGAATACACTCCAGCTCAACCCAACTACTTAATAAATATATAATAAAAAAATATTATTTCTATAATAATGTTATTATAAAAAATAGTTTTATATTTTATCATATAAACATTAGTTGTGTATGTATTATAATGGCTGTGACCTTAGTAAAAATGACTAGAAATGTTAAATTTGAAGTATTTTTGTCGTAATAAACACTCATTTATTTTTAATTACTCAACTCAATAATCCAACTCGATTCAATTATAATTAAATTGAATTGTGTGCTAAAAAATCTGTACCCAACTTAATCTAAGCTAATTAAATTTAATGAAATGGAATAAAAAAATTAGACTAAACTCATAAAGACTAAGTTACCCCCTGAATTCTTATTTCAATATCTCAGTTTATGCAAACAAGGATTACGATAGCTGGCTAAATACTCACATGTACATAGCTGGCGATTGGGTGTTCTCTTTGGCATTTCCTTGATTTCATGAAAATAAAGATATACCCCTTTATCTATATCATCATTCATCTATTGAAACTGGATATTGGACACCAGTAGTTGTCACTGCAAACTTCTTTGGTTGAAGTTTATTTTGACTGACTTTGAACTTCCGAAATCATCTGCCACACTATTTTGCCATAATCAGATAACCATTCCACTATCCAACTTTTGATACCGTTCAAAACCTATAGACACGTATCATCTCTTTATTCATTAACATGGGGCATGTGGATTTATTCGTTTGATCAAGTCAATCAATTTCCAATTGACGGAACTTCTACATAAAACAGCTCCTAATCCTCTCTTTGCACAATTATTATCTGTACAGTCTACGACCGAACAATCCCGTGCGTGTCAGAATTTGACACCGCCCAAATGACATAGGATTAAGCATATTCATATGTATTAATGATAAATATCCTTTTATCAGCAAGATGTATTAACGGTAAATAAATTATACGAAAAGATAATGTAAGCGTTAATAACAACACACACCTATCAAAATCCAACACTGAAATCCAACAGTGAAAGGACTTATCAGAAGACGTTATAATTAAGAAAAATATACATCATTGTTACAATGTAATAAAATATCAAATACTTATTTGAGTATTAAATAATTTTTATAAGTGTTCTCCCGATCGAGAACCAAAATCCAAACGACTAAAAGGAAAATGAGAACGATTAAAAGAGGAGATTCAATTGTTAAACCGGTAAATAATCCTCCCTCATTCCACATTATCAAGTTGTTGACTAGTATTAAAAGCAATGTTATTACAATAAAGATACGCGATGGTTAATAGGTCACATCCATCAAACGATAACCATAACCATGATGATCCTACTACGGAGTATTTGATAAGCACCACATGCTGATTAGATCCACCAAATTAATAAGACTGTTACAATATCACTTGACTTGTGCATTGACTCACAAGTGCCAACCCCATCAAACAGTCAAAGCTACAACCACAAATGAGACTCTCATAATAAAAAAGCTACTAACCGGCAATTGCAACTGAGAATTGGAGCTCATCCTCATCGCAAGTGATTGTCACAAACTCACAATCATTAGCCACAAAAACTAACGTTTAAAAGAAAATTATCTATGGTAGATCCCAGGCACACAAGACATATGTTTACATAAATAATTTACAAACCTCACCTTTTATATTTCTTTTAGTATTAAATTAAATTTCAAATTTTATGATCCTAACCGTGTCTTCTCCAGTGTTGTCGGACTAATGGTGCCACATGTTAATAGACTGTGTTAGACTACCTATAAATATTCATTCTCACCCTTAAGATATTCTATCACTCAGAGAGAGTATATTTGAAATACCACGTCAACTAAAAAACATAACAAAATAAAATAAAATAAGTCTGTTGCAAATTTGACCTTATGAATAGCACTGCGATGTCTTTTAATCCGAACATTCTATTGTTCCTCATAGCATAACACCCATTCTGATAGACAAAAACTCGTAAGATTCTACTTTGGGAAACGGGCAAGAAGTGTAATCTAAGGCTCTTTGAATTTACCGGGGCAGCTGTGTAATTAGTAGTCAATCAAGCATTTTCGAAGAAGGCCCAACTGGGAAGTCGTACTGTTGAAGGACAGACATCAAATGCAGCAGCTAAGGTGTTTGTTTTTTTGGCAGGGACTAATTGGGTTAAGAAGAAGATAAAAAAGTATGGATTGTCTAGAATTGATTTTGCGGAGATGGGTTTTGGTTGAAAATTGATACCAATTTTCTCTTAAGAGTGTTGAAGCTGGTGCTGTGTGGGAGTCATACACTAATATCATGCTGATACCATAACCCATTAGTTAAGGCTTTGGTCGATTCAAAGGCCAAGGAGTTGTTTACCATGTATCGCCTCTCAACTATCTTCAACTACGATCTACCTAAGTAATGTCGACTACCACACGACATTTACCCTCTTAGGAACATAGATTGAAAATAGCACTTTGAGTTTATCCATTTATAAAAAATGTCAAAACGGGATAGAATTAACAATCAAACCAAAGAATTACTCAATGAACAGAAAAGAAAACTCCACATTCAACACGTCTTACAAACTTAAATGTTCACCAAACGTAATTGTTTGAGATTAATAGAATTATAATATTTCATACTTACTCAAATTACGGCGTCAACGAATATTAAGGCATTGTGATACAAAAGACAAAAAAGAAGAAGCGATATATCCAATAATAGAGTTGAGGCAATTACAATGAGATTTGTTTGGATTCTGAGAATAATGGTAGCAGAAAGGGCGGAAGCCCCTAGGCAGAAAATCATGTGAGGGGGAACCACACCCAGAAAAAAAAGCAGAGTAATTATTAACCTAAAAAAGCATAAAAAAAGATAAAAAAGATAGATAGATCTACAGTTTGCAAGCAGAGGTGAATAATCCAATCGAATAACAGAGAAGGGTAACTAAATTGAAGAAACGTCACCGTTTAGGGGAAGTTTGTTGCAATCGAAGCCACAGCCGCACTGGGGGCTCTCGAGGAAATTCTCGACGCCAAAGTCGGCGGAAGCGATGCCGACGGAGAAGTAGATATCTTCATCATCACGCTTGACCTCGATGATGTTGAGCCAGAGGAGCAGGATCTTGACGGTCACACCCTTGAGATTGTACAGCCTACGGTTGGAGATAATTCCTGTGATGGTGGACTTGTATTGGAGCGTGTAAGACTCTATCACGAAGCTGCACGTTTTGTCAAAATACACTGCGAAATGCCCCGTTTCTCTGTTCAGAGAATACCCTATCGCTCCCTTGGGAAGAAGCCCCACAGGGAATCCGTACTCCGTAAGAACATCGTAAACTGATAACCTCTGCGGTTGGCTAAACGCGCATGATGCTGTCAAACACACGACCACGATGCACAGGAATTTGATTGAAGAAGACATCATAGTAGGGCGCTGCCTCTCACTGCAACGGAACACTCACTTCCGGAAAATTTTGTCTTGCTTTTGGAAGATATGGTAGATCGATATAGAGGGAGGGAGACTTTTAGGTACCAAAAGCTTAATAATTAAAAGTTGTTAGAATAAATAAAGAGCATGTTGTATTATTTCAACTATTATTAAACTTTAAACAAAATTAATAAAATTTAAACTCTTATAAAAAATTATATTTTTTATTATACAAACATAATAAGTATTTTTATTATTAAAATTTTAGAATAATTAAACCTTCTGTCTGTTGATTTTTTATTTATTTTGGGTGTTTTTTAGTCATTTAAGTAAAGTAATTAATTATTAAATATTAATTTATGGTAAAACATTTGTTGTTGATTTATTATCCAGTAGTTTGAAGCATTTGTGGGGGGAGCTGACTGGCTGGCCTACTCTTTTGCTTCACTGATATTTAGTTTTCTGGCTCTCCTGATCTACAAATATTAATTAATGAATTAATCGATCAATTATTTTACTAGTACTTTTTGTTATTAAACATATTGAAGGAATACTATTATTTTATTTATGCGAGGAACTCGTGCGGCACGTGACAGAGCTTTGTCTCCACTCGAGGACGCGCTTATAGCCAGCCACTTTTTACAGTATTAACGCCAGAAAGACAGTCGTTTAAATTTCATACGTTAATAACTCATTTAACCTTTGTTAAAGGCGAAAGTGATTTATAAAAGAAGAAAATTTATGTTTAACTTAATTTCATAAAATTGATTTTAATATATTCTTAACATTCTTAAGAAATAAATTGATTTTAACACATTCTTAACATTCCTAAGACATGTATATCTTTGTGAGTGATCCAATAGTGAGTGTTAGGATAGTTCTATTAAATTTTATTAAAATAAATTTTAATATTATAAAAAGTGAATTTAAACTTAACTCATTTATACAAAATCAATTTATAAAATAAAAATTATCTTTACTTATATTAACCGTATCTTTAAGATTTCTAACATAATTAGACATGAAAATTTTATGAATTCTAAATCCATGGCTTTCTTTCATGATAACATGATAAAGATAAGGAAACATGACATATTTTTTATTTTGATTGAATAATTTTTTACTTGAGTAATATGTTCATATGAAATGATTGAGTTGTCATCACAACTTTATTGTAATTGTTTTGCATAAATATGAACTTGAACTTGATTTAATGGGTGTTTATGAGGGTGAAAGATGATTTCTTGTGAGTTTTAATTATCCATCTTTAGATTAGTCAAGAACCTTAATCCATTTTAATGATAATTTAAGTGATTGATATTGAAATTACAAATAATAAATTATATCTTTAAACATAGTAATTTATGTATGAACAATTATTTGTGACTAGAAAATATGAGTGTTCACATATTGAGTTAGCTTAGAAGTGACCAAACTTATTGTTCTTGTCCGAAGGTGATAGGGACCCAGAGAACGATTGCAAAGTCTTCCTTTGTTCGGTCAGTTGCTTACTCCTTCCTCCTCCTGATTAGGTATCTTCTTCCTTCGATCTTTGCTTCCAGTCGCTCGGCCTCGGGTGGTACCTACAAAAGGCCCTCCGATGCTTATGTCAGCAGGGTGTTCAGTTCTCCGTTATTAGGATACTGTAGATAATTGCGTACCTGGTTCTTGGAATTTGTGCTATTTATATTACCTTAGGTGGGCTTTTCCTAGTGGGCCGGATTAGGAGAGTGGACCGCGCTTAGGGAGTGTTAAACAACCCTTAACCATGGATTATCTTTGTTGACGTAGTCAACTCACGATTCGACATAGCGAGCGGTTAGCTGAGCAACACATGTACACGGAGCGCATACAAACGGGCGGTTGGGTGACATCGACCACTCTTAGGTACTCCCGGTCGTCCGATCACCACCGGTATACTTGCCCCCCAAGTTCGAGGATTGCTGAATCTGAGGAGTCTGAAGTATAATGTGTCGGTTGATGCCGTGGTGTCAGAGTGACGGTTGGACTTTTGGAGGTGACGTGACATTTGGCGACATATGATTGTGTGATTTGATGTGCATTTATGAGAGGTTTTTCGGGCGGGGGATGATGTCAACCGTTGGATCAAAATGATCCAACGGTTAGGAGCGTTGCGACGCTTCATCTCCCGAGAATCTTTCAGGCTATAAATAGCTTTCCTCAGTGTTAAATCCACACGCTTCCTTACTGAACTCCTGCTCCGACACCCGAGTGCCATCCGCCTTCTTGTGCCGCGTCTATCTTCCTTTCAAAGGTTAGTTATGTCTGCTTTGTCTCGTCCTACCTCTTCTTCTTCGGCTAATCCTTCCATTCCCGTGCCCCCTTCATCTTCGTCCCGTTCTTCATTTCTTCCAGTTCCTCCACGATTGGGACAATATCGGTTGGGGAAAATAAAACGTTCTCACCGTGATGGAAGAGGTCAGGGGTGACGATTCGAGCGATGCTTCCGACCAGTCGACTTCCCCTGAAGAGCCATCAACCTCCCCTCGGGAGCCATGCCCTCCTCAAGGACCTATCTGGGTGAACCCAGAGGTTCTTGGCTTGGCCTCCCTTTTTCAGACGAAGGACTCCGTAACCCACTTTCTAGATAAGGTGCTTGTCCTGAAAGCGAAGGCGCAACCTTCGCTTGTGGCGTTCGGCTATTGTTTGCCGACCAATAGGGTGTGTCAGGAGCAGTCATCTACCGAGTCCCCTCTTTTCTTCATGTACTCTTACCTTTTTTCTGATCTTCGTGTCAGCCTTCCCTTCGATTCTTTTACAATGGGCATCCTTCGGACACTCAAAGTTGCCCCCAGCCAACTGCACCCAAACACCTGGGCGTCAATGCAGGTCTTTCGCCTGATATGCCACATCCACCTTCTGCACCCTTCTCCTTCCTGCTTTTTACATTTTTACACCTCTCATTTGTTTGACCCGGTCAGTTGGCACTCGCCGGTGAGCCGGTCGGGCAATGTTCTATTTAAAGCTTTCACCGCTTCTTACAAAAATTTCAAAGAGAGGTTCCTCAAGGTGTTCATGGAACCCAACAGAACGCCTTATTTTTTTGATGAAGACGGTTGGCCCAAGTTTCCTATGTCTTGGACTAGGAAACCAACCAAGATCAAGGATTGGCCTCGACCGGCCGACCCCACTAACGTTGAGCGGGAGATTTTCACGCTCTTCGACAGTCTTCCAAGAAAACTCCCCACGTGGGAGCTGATGTTCTTATACTTTATGCCCGATCATCGGGCAACCTTTAAGGGTATGTTAATTATTTTTTTTCGCGCTCAGAGTGTCGGATTGTAACTCACATTGTTTTCTTTACTTGTAGCATTCATGGAGAAGCAAGCCCCTCGAGCAGGTGCCTCCTTGGCGGTCTTCAAGAATAGGACCGCTCAACGAAAGGGACAGTGGGTCCCTGAAGTTCCGCCGCCTGCCACTCAGGCGAGACCTTCCCACAATAATCCAAAGAAACGGGCGCGCGAGGAGGGGAACACCGCGCGGACAACTCGCTCTCCTAGTGAGATGCCCGTGCCTCCTCCTGCGTGTCATGCAGCCATCGACAAATTTAATCGGCCAATCCTTACTGTCGTTGCGATGCCGGTCGACGCTGCTTCCAAGTCACCCCTGTCGGTGTTTGGGGATGACTTGCGTTTCTCGGAGAGGGTGAGGGGGAACTTGGCCCCCGCTACTAAAGAAATGATCCGCTCGGTTTCGGAGGATGACTTAAACTGAAGCGGGATCGAGATGTCCTGTTGAGGACCTGTGCTGACCCGCCTAGACATCTGGAGCCGACGAATGGAAGAAATCTCGTGCCTAGAGCACGAGCTTTCTGAGGCCTCGGACAACCTGAGGCAGGCTGTTGAGGCTAACACAGCTTATGAGCAGAAGTTGGTTGAGCAGGCTGCCAAGAGGGAGCTCGATAGGGCTCGAATTGCCGAGCTTGAGAAGGTGGCGGCCGTGAGGATGGTTGAAAATACTTTAGGTCAGAACCCTAAAATACTTTCCAGTCAGATTTAAGATTCTCAATTTGTCACAAAAAATTTAAAGTAAAACAACAATACTGATAATCAATCAAGAACTGAATATTTTAATATAAGATATCACCTCAATACATAAGAGTTCGAGCAGATTACTCCCAATCTCAAAGGGTAGAATTAGCCACGCATACTTCTAGCACCTTCTATTCTCCCAATTTGGTTACAATTTACTCTATGGTGTTTTTCTCTCAATCTGGCACCCTAGGATTGTGCCTTTAGCCCCCTATTTAACCTAATTTGCTAGGGTTAGGTGACTTCCTATGTCGTGCTTATGGGCTTAATGATAAAAACATAAAAATAACCCAATTAATCTGACCCATTCTCGCTGCTAAGTTGGACTCTTTTTCTTTCTTTTGTGCGTTTTGGGCCTTCCCACTTTCTCCTTTTAGCATATATCATTCTTCTTTAGTCCAATTCTCCATTCTTCCCTAGAAACTTGCAATTAACACCAAATTTGGGAATAAAATGCTCTTATTCAATTAAAGATCATAAAAAAATGTAAAAAGGTATAAATTCATAAATTAGGGATTATTTTATATGTAAATTAGCAATTAATACTCATAAGTGTTTATACTTTAATATGAAATATTACGAAATTTAGGCACTTATCATGCGTCCGGTTACAAAAGCTGAGACGGGCTCGTCCGGTGCTAACCGGTACAAAACTTAATCCAACTTTATCCACTTTCGAGCATGTTGGATTAGATTGAGTCAATTCAATCGAGATTTTAAAAAACTTTTTTTTTTTTTTATTAAAACTTGTAAGTTTCAAGTATCATCCTAATTAAAAAATAACATAATATTTGCAAAAATTAATTCAAGGCTTCAAGTAAGTCAACAAATAAGTCATAACAAGTTTATCGAAAATAATCCAAGACATAAGAAAAAAAACATAATACAATACTTGCAAATTTCATGGTCATCTACCCTATTGGAATGATTTTAAACCTCTGAAGGAACTTTTGTAGGTTTTCTCTTGAGTCATTGAGATAATTCAGATGACTTTAATTGTGCTGGAAACTCTTACATTAATGGTGATTGAACTTCAAATGGTGCAGAGTGAGTAGGTGGTCAAAGGATGTTATTGGTGACCTATGACTTGAGACATTCATACTTCATGTGCTAGTGGTAGACCCAATACAACTAATATTTTCCATTTGTGTGGACGGTTGAACAATTACAAATTACAAAAATGGTTTTAGTAATAATTTACTCAATCATAAATGAAACTTAACTCAATCTAATTGGATTGGATTGATTTAAGTTGAGTCATCAAGTAACCTAACCCAATGAACAATCCTACTAAAAAATATTAATTTAATCATGCACCTAGACTCTATAATCAATTATGAAGCAGCCACAATCCAATACGTATTATGCATGGCTCATAGTTAATTATATGGATAACTTCTTGTCTTATTCATAACCAATACAAATTGATAATCAATTATAAAATAACTCTGATTGAGTATACGTGTGCATTCACTTGATTTTATCACACACACACACACATATATGTGCATTTTACACGTAAACAAACCAATCTTCTCTGTTATAAAGGTCACACATAATTCGTATAAGAAGTTTTTAAAGGTTATTGCAACAAAAACCACCAAAGAAATCATACACAACACAAGGATACAAGACAACAAATAACACTCTATTGTCTTTGATATTCGGTCCACATATCGGAAGCTATCATGTCCCTCAAATTATAGCCTTCTCAATAATTATCCTCAACAACTTGTGTACTAAACCTATCATTATGTTTATCCATCAACTCTGTATCAACTTCATCAACTAAAATTTGGTCATTATCCACTGCTTGCAAAAAGTTTTGAAGGATGCAACATCCTAACACTATGTTCCTTGAGGTCTAAAAACAATAGTGGGGTTTGGTACCACTACCAAGTATAAGAAATCTTTTTCTTCAATACTCCAAATGTCCTCTCAATGACATTTCACAAAGAAGAAGGTTAATGGTTAAACAATTCTTGAAGGTTTTCAGGGATCCTTTGTGAATACTCTTTCAAGTGATATCTAACCCCATGATATGGTGTCAGAATTTTACCTTTCAGCATGAATACTACATCACCGAGGTAGTAGTTACATACATTAAATAATTTAAGTAATGTGTAAGATACCAAAAATATCTCAATCTATCACAATTAAAAACCATATTGCATATAACAGATCAAACCTTTAGATATAATCAAAAGATCATCCTTTGTAAGTTAATATCAAAATCACATGTTGTGAAGATGTTTTAGGTTGGATAATCTTTTCTGCCTCAAAATCTTAGTGCATCAGACTAAGAGACTTTAACTCAAAAATAAGTACCATCTATCGCGCCTAAATAATCCTTGAAATATGGATAAAATCTCTCGCCATTTAGGATGTAAGGTTGTACTTCACTTCCTAATTGTTGAACTCATAAATCTTCTTCTAATTCAATTATTGCATCTAGCACGTTGTGAAAATGACGACTAACCATTTTTCCAGAATGATGGAAAAAAATGACACGGTCCGATTTTTAACAAGATGACCTAAAATATGTAAAAACTTTGCAACTTTCTCCTAAATATTGATCTGGTCCAATCTTTGCAATTCCACCATGTCTTAATTGTTGACAAAGTTTTATGAAAGCCTCAGGTCCCATACGAATAACATCACGATACCGCTCAGAAGGTACAAGATATGACATAAGCTTCGACCTTCATTAGTGCTTTCTTGGGCCTTCCAAACTAAAGTTTGAATTACTCATATTCATAGTACTTAATATATTTAATGAACAAACAACACTACTCAATATGGTTTGAAATAAAGACAAATAAAAAATAACAAAAGAAGTAAAAATTGGATGAAAGATAATAAATAAATAATAATAAATAGTTAATATTGTTTGAAATTTGAAAATAATATTTCAAAAAGTAATTCAAAAATATATTTAATTTACTATCACATAGTACATACCATTTTTTTTCTTTGTACTCTATATAGCACATTCAATACACTAGTATAGGGGAATTAATTCTTTGAATAGCACGTACCATAATTATTTAACATGTATTTATCATGTAAAGCATATATGTACCCAATGTTTTGTTGTCCAAATCATTGAAATAGTATTTTAATAAATTTTGTACCTTAATTCATTTGTGTTCTTAATAATGGTCCTCCCATATAGACTTTTCTTTATAAAATCACTTTCTAAATCACTTTAACCATTACTCCTTCAACCAAAACAACTTAAAATATCATGTTATTAATATATGGAAACTAATTTTTTGTTCTCTAATTAATTATCAAATTAATTTAAAATAAAGGGAGAACATGGACTATTTAAAGAGCTATAATAAATTATTATGCTTAATCGATTACAACCCTTTAAGAAACACCTTCAGCTATATTCATTTGCAACTATCATCATAATTCTTCCATCTCTCTACTACGTTTTAAACATGCACAAACTCATATAAGCTCCAACACAACCATACCAACTGGAAACATCTATCTAACCTACAAACGTATGTTAATCATGTAGAATTAAAACCATACTCCACAGGCACAATGTTTAAACTGACCTACAAAGCTCCTTTATGTTGTCTTAGTGGTGGGGTTGGACAACTATCTCAACTTGACCTCACCTTCTACAGTTGAAAGAAAATCATGATTTTTCCCTCAACACATAAAACTTAAACCAAAACCCAACAAAGACAACTTACCTCCTACTCCAAAAGAACAATGTTATATCCTCTCAACCCTTCACCATCTATGAGGCTGACTGCCCTCCCACACACCATGTATACGTACAACTTTAGCTAACATGTGATGTTACTATTTTCTTCTAAAACTTCAAGAGAATCTCCTCACTTTCCCTATTCACGGAGCATCCAGACAAGGTTCAAAATTTCACCTATACTTACACGTATGACATAACCAAATACAATTGTAAAATTAAAAAATATACATTTGTTATTTTATGTACACTGGGTAACCTGTCAAATTTCAAATCCAACAATATTAAGGTATTGGTTTCCAGTGGGTTACAATATGTACAAAATGCTCACGTATGCTCCATTTTTTTTTTTATATTCTTGACTCTTATGTACACACTGCTCACACATGATCAATTCTTTTTATTCTTGGCAGCCACAAATGAGGAATGAAACCATGGTAATCGATTGTGAATGGTTCCATAATCGGTTATGGGACAAAATTTCATATGAATGCATGTTTGTCCAACATTCCCTTGCACATACACAATAAAGGGGAACATATGTAATCGTCTCATTCATAGCTCCATTTTCATGCATTTCTTCAGGGATGTGGAGGGGCCAACTTTCACTCGCCTCACCTCTTTATTTCCTCTCAAATCTGTGAGAACCGATTCAATCAAACATGAACAATAACATTATTTTATCACCCCATAAATCCACACCAAGAGTCCATACACCCATCCATATAAATCATTAGTGATCTTATTGCAATTCATGACATTTTGAAAAGTAAATGCATTTGACATTGATTCTTAAAACCTTATTCATCATAAATAAAGTTACAAGCCATGAATGTTGATTATAATACATGTGTGCAAAATTAACTTTGTATCCACTTATAACATTGAACAAAACAAGAAATATAATAGTATGAAAAACAAGAACAAAATCAAATAGGAGAAAATCCTATGACATGTTTGGTTTAATAAAATACTTATATTTTTATCTCCTGGTTTTATTTTAAAGAAAAAACATTCACTAGCAAATTATAAGATTTAAAAAGTATGTTTGGCTTCACTCCCTATTTGATGTTTTTGAAATTTTAACGGTGTCTAATGGCGTTCACTCTTTGTTTGACCCTGCCTCAAAATGTTGCATATTCACTCCTCTTTGTCTTCACAACAAACCTTTTTATCCCAAATTTATCGTGTGTACGAGAAACATGTTTGTTTCTAACTTTTGAAAATTTGACCAACCTAAACCATTGAAAGTTTGAAACCAAACCTTTTGAAAATTGAGATAGGGTGGTGGAGTATTGAATGGCCCACGCGAAATAAACTAAAAAGCCCGTTATTGTAATTGCCAAAGAGGAGCAAAAAGAAAAATAAAAAGCATCACAAAATGTGCGGTAATAATCATAACAAAAAATAGAAAAATTTGCTGAATTTAGCAACAAAATAGAGAGCCATAAAAAATTGAGGTTCAGCGCATCGCTACCTCTACTGTACCATTCTAACCACACATATTTTAGTTTATAAACTGAAAACATATTGTAACGTGGGAGGGAAGTATACCAAAACAAAGCAAAAGAAAATGGAAAGTAAAATAAATTCGTTCTGGATATTGGTTACGTGCATGTGTGTTATTGTAGTGCATCACCAAGCCAATGCTGAAGAACAATTGATAGGCAGAGAGCTAATCAAGAGTGTCTGCAAGACAAGGGGAAACGATGAATTGTGCGAGCAGGTGCTTATGTCGAACCCAATTAGCGAACGCGCCACCCTAGAGGACCTAGCAATGATAGTGCTGAAGGCCGCGGCAGAAAACGCCAGTGGCATATTATTGGATGCGAAGAAGATGATCGATGACCCGTTTGTTGAACCGACAATACAACAGGGGCTAGCTGATTGCAAGGAGAATCTGTTGGACGCAGAAAGTCAAATTCAAGACACTGTTGCCTCCATTTTATCCAATGACAAGCTTGATGCCCAATTGTGGTTGAAGGCAGCCTTAGCTGCAATCGACACATGTGATGATTCTATCCCCGGTGATGATGACATTCTCTCTCGAAGAAGTGTAACCTTTCGCCAACTCTGCAACATTGCCGTTGCCATCAACAAGAAAATGATGGGCATTCATTCCTAGTTTTTGTTTACCACCTTTGTTTCCTATGTTGGTGTCTTTTCGTCTCCACAGTTTTGCAAAACCTAGAGGTTTTTGCTGGACAAGGTGGTTCAGTTTTTATTTAGGTGGGTGAGTGAGAGAATTAACTAGCTAGTGTCCTCATGCATTTAATTGGAACACGCATGCGCCCTCATATTGTGCTAGAATAAGGCAATCTTAAGGTCTTAGAACAACATCCTTTTTCCCTCTTTCTCCATTAATTGTAAACAAACCTGTCTTTTATTTATATATAATACTCTACAAAAGAATGTTGTGTTCATTCAAGACATATTACATTGCATAACCAACATTTACTCTTTTCTAGATAAGTTGCTTAATCTTTTTTTAATTGCTTTTTAAATCATAAAAATATGTTAGTTATAATAATAAAAATGTTTGCTACAAGTTTGTATTATGATTAATATATTAAATAATTAAATGAATCTTCATTTATATTATATAATTTTAATTAACCTATATCTATAGTTTCGCTTATAATCAATTATTTGTATTTTTTAATTGATCACTAAACTCATTTTTTTATATATTTAACATTGAAGTGAGATTGGTTATTTGTATTACAATGCTTTGAAGCATTGTTATATAGAGGGAGAAGTAAGAAATAGGTGGTCTATGTATCCTAACCTAGGGGTAGGCGGTTACAGTGTTAGACGGTTTGGTTAACACTCTGACAAACTTAGAGAGAGAAGTAAGAGATAGGTGGTCTATGTATCTTAACCTAGGGGGTAGACAGTTACAATGTTAGACGGTTTCGTTAACACCCCCACAAACTTATGATGGATTTATCATAAATCATAATTTTATCTCTGTTGGAAGAAAAAGATGGTCTTGAAATAGGTTTGGTTAGGATATTCACTACTTGAAAACGGGTTGGAAGATGAACCGAGGTTGTATGTTGTTATTGGATGTGGTCACAAACAAAATGAAGGTCGAGCTCAAAGTGTTTCTTTCTAGAATGCATTATTGAATTTGCAGAGAATAGACTGCACCAAGGTTGTTAGAGTAATTTTTTGGAACAATGGTATGAATTTTAAATTCTTATAGTAATGAATTGATCCAATTGATTTTAGTTGCAACTATGTCATGGTACTCTACTCACTGTTACTCATTAAAACAATTCTTTGTTTATGAGAAGACCATAAGATGACGTTGGATCCAAAATATACACAATAATCTATTGTTGATTTTCAATAATCTATATCATTGCCCCAATCAAATTCACTAAAACTAATGATATTTGTACTGGTACTGTGTCTGATGAGCAATCCATGATTAACAGTTCTTTTGAGGTAGTGTAAAATGTGTTTTACGACTTTTCAATGGTGTTCTTAGGGACTGTTCATATATTGGTAGGCCTTGTTGATGACAAAGGAGAGCTCTAGACAAGTTTGTAAGATATATTGAAAAGCACCTACATTAGACCTAAATAGAGCGGGATCAGAAAAAGAAGAAAATGCATCCTTTTGAAGTTTTAACAAGGAAACCATTGGAGTAGGTAGTGGTTTAGCATCTATCATGTTTGTCTTATTCAATAAATTCATTATATAGCAACTTTGAGATATGAATGCCACCATCTTGTAACTTAGAAACTTCAAAGCCGAGAAAGTAATGAAGAGGAAAGGAAGAACTCATAGTTAATATGAGATTCTGAATAAAAGTAGATGATAACCAAGTAAAGATGATATCATCATATATATTAAGACAAACAAAGTAGGTGAATTAGTAAAATGAACAAAAAGAGAAGTATCACTAGTTGTTGATCAAAAACCAAAATTTTGAAGAGTGGTACTTAACTTTTGAAACCATGAACACGGTGCTTGCTTAAGATCATAGATGACTTTGTGAAGCTTGGGAACAAGATTTGGGTTATCAAAAACAGATGAGGACCAAGGAGAGAGGATACCTACTACCCAAGTCTAACGCATGACCTCAGCACCCACCATACCTCAGAGGATTACAAGGAGCAAAACACAGACTTTGGGTGCTGAGCATCAATTGGTTTGCCTTTTTGTAATTTCCGTAGAGTAGGTTTATATAGCATAAATATGAGGTGAAGCTATAAGATTGGGCCTATGAGAAGTCCATTAGGAAAGGAAGGAAACCCTACCTTCTAGATTGTGTAGCATGGTGCGGCATTGACCAAAGTCAATAGCCTAGGCCGCACCATATTGGCTATTACCTTTCTATCCTCACAACTTGTTCTCCAAGGCTCCTCATTCTATAAATAGGAAGCCTCCCCCATTGTATTTCATGTTGAATGAATAGTAAAGTTACTATACACAAATTTTGTGAGATACTAGCGAGTCTTGTACTCTTAGTCTTTAGTCTTATCTTGTGAGAATTTGAGAGCTCTCAAGTGGCGGCCTTCAACACTTATCTTAGAGTCATTTCATCATCCAAGCGGCATGTCCATCATCTCAAACTCCATTTCTCCTAAGCTTCCTTTCTCCTTCATCTTTTCCTTTCATTGTCATTCCATTCAATTCATAAATATGTTCTTATGTTGCTTCCTTTTATTCTATTCAGTCCATCATATTTGTTATGCTTTCCTTTGTTTAATTCTGCACCATACTTGTCATCATCTTAACCTATAATTGTGTTTTTCCTTTTGCCTTTGTGAAATGAACCTTCACATTTACTTAACCACTGGGTTAAGTTAATGTCCAGTGGGGATTTTTCTTAGATTCTCATCTTAATTGCATAACAATCTCAATCTTAAATCTCAAAGTGTCACCTAAATGAACAATTCTAAAATCAACTCACCAAGTAAAGATGATATCATCATATATATTAAGACAAACAAAGTAGGTGAATTAGTAAAATGAACAAAAACAGAAGTATCACTAGTTGTTGATCGAAAACCAAGATTTTAAAGAGTAGTACTTAACTTTTGAAACCATGAACGCAGTGCTTGCTTAAGATCATAGATGACTTTGTGAAGCTTGCAAACAAGATTTGGGTTATCAAAAACAAACCCAGGGATTTGTTGCATATACACATGTTCTTGTAGGTCACCATTTTGGAAAGCGTTATTAACGTCAAATTGATGAATCACACTGTGACGAGATTGCATGAGCAAGGATAACCTGTATGGTAGTAGGTTTGACAACTGGGCTATAGGTCTCATTGTAATTAAAGCCTTCTGTTTGACTGTAGCCCTTAACCACTAACTAAACTTTATGTCTTTGGAATGTGGCATCCTCATTATATTTGTTCTTAATGATCCATTTGCAGCCTACAACATTGGCACCTGATGGGAGGCTTGTATGTGTCCATGTACCAATCTTGACAAGAGCTAGATATTCATCTTGCATGGCTTGAGTCCACTCTTTTGCACAAAGGGAAACTTTGACTGATGTAGGTTCAATAGGTAAATGAGACATAGTAGTAGATTATAAATTTTTGTTGCCATTTGATGTTATCTTTTACAGTGAAGTTGATACTAGTATATAGTTGAAGGATAATTTGGTGAAATATTTGACTATGAAGTTGTTGTTGTCATCATGGAAAAAGTATACAATAAAGTTAATTTTTAGAATACTGGTGATAATATTTTATCTAATTGTTAATTCCTTGTTTTTTTCGGACAATGAGAAAGGAAGCAAGCTTAAAAGAAAAAATGAAAGCTGAAGAGAAATGATAAATGGTTATTTCTAATTTGGAGGTACCTCAAGTCAAATCAAACAAATAATTGCATAAGAAAATAAAAACAAGTGTGAAAAGATAATAAGCATTGGCAGGGTCACTACTGTACCTATGATTGCATCAAAAGGACAATTTAATTTGTCTAATTTTGAAGCATCCATGATTAAAAAAAATTATATACAAATGCAAGATCCAAATAGGATATTGATGAAAGAGAAAACAACCATAAATGAAGAGTCTTCTACCAATCAACAGGTAAAGGAAAAAGGAACAACATAATAAAAAATTTCAAGGGAAAATCTTTTAGCAATTGAAAAGCAATGACTGGACTTAGCAAGTCAAGTTTCATACAACAAACAAGACAAAAGGAAACTATACGAAAAGAAAAATATAATGTTGATGTCAATGAAAGGTTGGGGCTAAAATTGAAATGTCAACTAAAAAAGGATAACCTTAAAAAATAATAACATTGGAAGATGAAAACTCAAAGGTAACAAAGAAATCCAGCCAAAGGTTAATGATGGAAGACAATGAATTAATGATGGGATAACAAAGTGCTAATAAAAATAAGACTAAAAAAAACTCATCATGTTGGTTAATGTTGATTGATTAATTTCTCAGAGAAAATAAAAAAGATGGTGAAGAAATGGAGTTATAAAATGAAATTGAGGATGAAGAAGATATTGAAGAAGAGCATGCAAACCAAGATGAAGAAGGTGTTGATATAAATGCACCACAAAAAGGTAAATATTTCGATTTCAAACATCCATAAAATAATTATTTTTTCTTTTTTATGTGATCTTATATTCATCTTATACATATTACCATGAAAATACGTGCTCATAAGAAAAGAATAAGAGGACCAACTCAATGCTTACAAAAACCTACAAGAGGTACTCAAGACTCTCAAGAAATATATTGGATGATGATGGAGAACCTATTGGTCTTAAGTGACAAAATTGTGTCAGATTTGAGTCATTTTCTTGGTACAATAGTAAGGAATTCGAACTTTTCCCGTTTGATTTACACAAACTTCAAAGCTTTGTTCAAACATAACAAGACTTGTATATGAAAATATGTTTTGGTATGACTAATACACTTTTCACTTTCTTTTAATTAGGAAATATTTAATTAAATAAATTTAATGACATCATTTTTTAGGGTACTTCATCATTTCTAATAAAGGGAAAAAATTAATATTTTCTCACATCAATGATGCTTGGAGGTGCTACAAGTGTTTTATCAAGAAAAATCATTTCGAAAGTGCTCTTCCCTGAAGGATAAAATAAAACATTGTCCATTATCCATTTTCAAAGACCATTTCAAGTAGTTGTTGACATATTGGAAAAAATCCACTTCCAAGTAATTTATTATGACTCACTTTAAATTTACACTTTCTATTTAACTTTGATTATTTTTTGTCTATAATGCAGATATTAGTGAAAAGAATATTGTGAATAGAGCTAGACAGGAATATATGGATCGTGTTGAACCAGTAAACTTTGTTAGAGATCGTGATGAATTGGTAGTAATATTGTAATGTGTTTATGTCTTGCCTTGTGAAAATGTATTTTAATCATATTTCTTTATTAACTTCCAATCTTTAATTAATGCAACCTGCAAATAAGAAGGAAGGGGAAGAATTGAGTTGTTCTGGGATGTTTAACTCGTAAAGGTCGTGCAAGTTGTAAAAGAAAAGTATTGAATGAAGACACACAAAATGTTATTGTAATTATTTTATGGTTTAATTATTAAGTATGTTTAAAATCTTAAATTTATTAGTTTTCATTGTGTTTTTTTATTAGACTACACTTCAAAGTTTCATTCAAAATTCAAAATGATTCAGTGGACCAAATATTTGAATCTTTGTTCGGAAAAAAAAAAAGTTTGGTCGAGTGTGTTGTTATGGAAGGACTATGATACCTACAATATTGAAAAAAAATGAAGAAATTGTTGCTATCCAAAAAGCATATAAAACTTAAATGAGTGGCATGGTAAAGTAAATTAATGATATGCAGGCAATGGTGAAATTCATGCTCAAGTAACAAAATCCAAAATTAGATCATGATGATGTAGATGAATTGGTGACACGTGTTTTAATTCTAATTTAGATGATTATGAACCAAAGGTAAAATTAAAATTTATGTTACTATCTAATGAAATTAAGTCAATGCTACTTATTGAATGTGTACATGTTACAATTCTAATGATATTACTATTATCAAAATAAATTTTATTAGTATATATGTACATTGTATGCATACAATTGAATTTTCATACATTGTTGTTTTGTAACAATGCAAAATTATAGCTTTTGAATATGTATGTGCGTTGCATGTATACAATGTTGTTTTGCACCAATGTAGTATATTAAAAAACATACGACACAAAAAATTTATTTTATTTGTTGGTGCAAAACATCAAGTTGAAGATAAAACTAGAAAAGGATACAAAATCTAGGTACAAATAAATCTGTATATGATCAGGTAGACGCTGTGTGGGCTTAGTGTTCGAAAATTTAGGTACATCTTTTATATTCGAAGTTGACAACTTCATAATTTATCATATGTGGTAGTTTATGCATAATATTTTATCATTACTCTTTATTTCTAGTTTTGGTCATATTTTTTTTTCTTTAGTAGCTAGTGTTTGGTTTGCATGCAATTCAAGTTAGGTTACTCTTCTATTAAAAAAGGTAAACTTATGTATTTGGAATATCTTAAAACATGTGACTGATATTGTAAATACTACTAAATATTTTCTGTATATTTAGAGAGATATGACTTTATTTTTCACAGTGTTTTAAAACTAACATTACAAGAAAATCATTAAAGAAAAATTAATTTTAGAGACAAAAAATAATTAAATATTATATTGACTAAATTAGATATTATTTTATAGACTAAAATAAATATTGGTATATGAATTAGTTTTTATTATTAATAAAATTTATAAACTAGTTTCTAAATTAGTATCTAACTACCAAGGTTTTAGCTACCAACTACTTTAGATTCTAAAATTGGTAACTAAAACCTCAGTAGCTAATTAGATATCAACTTAGAAACAAGTTTATAAATTCTTTTTAATAATAGAAACTACTTTAGATACAAGTAATTTTTTTGTCTATAAAATAGTATATAATTTAGTCAATATTGTAACTAATTATTTTTGTCTCTAAAATTGGTTTCTATTTAATGATTTTCTTGTAGTGAGGTAGTGTGTTGTTTACATAGAAGAATCTCTCTTTTTTCTCAAAGGCTTTGGTAGAACAATGAATGACTTGAACCATTGATAATTACTCTTAACATGATTGTATGTAGGAAAATAAATAATTTGGTTGGTCTCATTTTAATTTCGAATTGGCCACAATTTATCATTACTTTGTTATATGTCATACATTAAATCATAATAAGAAATCAAAAGAGAAACTCTAACCGAAAGAAATACAACCCAAAAGTGACATAAATCATAAAGATAGAACTATTCATTTCTAAATTTTTTATTTTATAAAGTGATAACTTTTTTTTTAATTTTTATAGCTTGTTGATGAAGATCATGTTGAAGAGGGATGATATTAAAATCTAATATGTGGTGTAGAAAAATTCATGTCGCAGGTTTTGTTAATTGAATTTGTAATACCTCTTATTTAGAAATATCAACATATATACAATAAGACTTTATACATTCAGATATTAAGACTCAGCAAGGTCTTGGAATTACTCTATGACAATTAATTCTTTGGATATTACAATTTATTATATAATTGGAAATATGACTATCTCTTCTTTTTTTTTTTTTTTAATGAAAGTATCACTTTCATTTAATAGTTTGGAGACCAAGTTCATGATAATTGCTTATATATTTTAAATTCCAATATATATTATAAGTGTTTTAATTAACAATTTTGATTTTGTGTATTTATTTAATTTCCACTACATTAATAAAATACATTTATTTTACTTAATATCCTTAAACAAAATTCTATTAATATGATATAAAATAAAGTCACCTAAATAATAAGCAAAATTTAAAATAATATTGTAAAATTTATTTAAATGATTGTATTTTTATATTTCCACATTTGAAAAGGTGTGGTTTATGGTTCATGGATTACTATAGACAAGAACTTTATAATCTTTTCTTAAAAATAGCATTGTTGCTTTAGACTTTAATAAACACTTAAAAAAGTGTTGTATAAAACATATGTCCATAATTTTATAAATGTGGCTTAAAAGAATAAGCAACACAAAAAAAATTGTTACATCAAAGTGCTTATCAAAGTGTTGCTTATTATCATATTTTAAACAATAATTTGTAAAATTTTGGTTCCTAAACAAAAAAAAAAAAATTTGCTTATTAGTATAGTCAGGACTACTATGATTAGGAATTTGTTATCAATTCAGATTTTTATATTTTTTATCACAGTTTTTCATTGTTGTCTAAAATAATTTTCTTATTTTCTTATAGTGTTTTTTTGTATTTTTTTATGTTTATTTTTGTTGAAGATGAAGATTTGTACAAAAATTTTCCTTTTGAAATTACAGTCATTAAAGTCAACCACACCAACTTAGTCACTTTGATAGACACTAAACTGTTTTAATTGAAAATTAATTTAAAAATTAGAGTTGTCTCTGCATAGAATCGACCTTCAGAAATTAACTCTGATGAATTAACGTTCATTCATTGTTTTAGAGTCTACTGCATCTAAAGCAAATCTAACTCTATTTATTAGTTAGTGTTGACTTTTGTTCTTACCATTGACTTTTGAGTCATACTAAACATTAATTTTCTTGTAAATTTGTATTTTATAGAATTTTATTAAAAAAATTCAAAAATACTAACTACTTGGTTTTTATTCTGGATGCTTTGACATTAAAATTCTAAAATCAAATTAATTATATTATATGATTGCATGACTTTAGAAGAGGATATACTCTCACACTATAAAAAAAAAATCAATAAATAATAACTAAATTTAAAGATAAAAAATAATTAATTACTTAAATTTTGAGATTGTTGGCACTGGAAATTAGGAATGTTTGGTTTCCAATTTGGTTTAGTTTTATTTTCTTGTTAAAAAGTCGTCTAAAACAAATATAGAAACTAAAATTAGATAGGCTGAGTATAGTTTCATTTAAAAATTATTGAATTGTCTTATAAAAAATATTAAATATTTTATAATTAAAATTATACTTGATATGATTTTTTCGTAATTAAAATCTTCTCGCATATTTATTAATACATTATATAATCTTATATAATTAAAAAATTATAAATTTATTATAAGTATACTACAGTCAAATTATAGAATAATTTTCAAGAAATACATTTAGTCGTTACAATTATATTTAAATATAATAGGCCGATTCAGTTTTTAATATAAAAAAAAAAAAATTGATCCATAACTAATTTTGTTTGTGACTGTTTTAAAGGTTTGATTTTCAACCTTAATGGAAGAAAGAGAAAAGTTTTGTTGACATACAGTAAATAACATACATTTGATATAATTTATAATAATATTTTAAATATTTTTAAAATTAAAAAATAAAATAAATAAAATATTAATTTATTAAAGTGTGAAGTGTATGTTTTTAGGGTCTGTTTAGACTCGGGAGGGGATGTGTGGGGATTTGAGAGAATGGATGTGTGAGGATGTGAGAGGAAAGTGTGAAGAAAGTGAGGGTGTTTGGATTGAGGTATGTTAGGGTGAATGTGTGAGGAAAGTTTGTGGGAGTTTGTGAGTGATGTAATAATTGTGAGAGAATTTTAATTTTTTTTAAAAATGTAAAATGTTATTTTACAGATTTACCCTTGCCTATTAAAAAAATTAATAATAAAATGAGTTGTTTTGTTTAAAAATGAACAACTTTCACAAAAATATATGTTAAATATAAATATGTATAATATAAAAATTATAATTAGAAAAAAATATGTATTCAACAAATTAAATAAAAACAGAACTTCAAGTAATTTCTTTAAAATATTAAACATGTGCTATAAAATTGGAAAATAAATAAGATCTTATATAAATAAAAAATAATATTTTTTTAATATTAAAAACCCTGTAGTAATGAAAAATAAAAAATACTACAACAAAAATATATCATAATTAACACTAGAAAAAAATTTCATAAAAAATTATAATCAAATAAATTATAGCTCATAAACATAATAACTATACATAGAAATATATTAATATAAACACAACAACAAATTAAATAAAAATAGAATTTCAAATAATTTCTTTAAATATTAAACCTATACTATAAAATTATAGAATAAATCACATCTTATATAAATAGAAAATTAATATTTTTTAATATTAAAAAACCTCACAATAATGCAATCTAAAAAATACTACAGTAACAAAAATATAACTTAATTAACCATAGAAAATGATTTCATAAAAAATTATAATAAAAAATAAGGATAAAAACATATTAGTAGTATTATTCGATATAGTTCAATAATTAATTATTAATATTTCATTTTATTAAATATTTGTGTTAGTTAAATTTATTTAGTAACTAATATTTATAATGAAGTGTAGTTTTTATTAATAAATTATGTAAAAATACGTGAAAAATATATTAAAAGAAAAAGAAAAATCACGTGTTTGAGCTTTATCCTTATGGGTTTTCAGCCTCTTGGTGGATGAGGATGTAATAGATTATAAAGTTATAACCTGTTATGAATAATTTTATAGCGTAGAGACCAAATTAATAAAATTTAAATACGAGTAAATAGAAAAAATATTGTGAATCATTTAAATAATTCGATAAACAAGACAATGACTTAAAGACTTTGATAAAAAACACAATTAAACAACAGACTTTGAAAAACAACACAATGATAAACAACTGAGTTCGATAAATAACACAATCAAAACAATAAAGTTTGATCAGCAACACAATGCTTTAAAGATTCAAATAAACAACACAACCAAACTAAAATGAAATGCAACCTTAAAATACAACTTAAACACCATTCAATTACGCCGAGTCATCATATTAAACAACTTTGTCATTCTTTGTTGGGAAGGTAATCCAAATAGTTGCTTGACCTTAGCTGGGTTTTCACACAAGAAGTCGTAGCATTGGTCCAGGAGATTTTCATCACTAACGTTCATGTCAACCAACAAAGACCATATATCAAACTCGGAGTACTGGTAGGACGGTATGCAACATTGATGGTGTACATGCTCACCATAATAGTCAGTGCGCCGTCTGATGTCTGCAGCTACATCTTGTGTTGCGGTCGCCTGTATACGAGCAATCTCAACCAAATCAGTGGCCACTTCATTACTATGCTTCATGTAGGACCCAAAAACCGCAAGGTTATTGTTTAACATGGAAAATTGATTTTCAATGACGTCCACCATGGGTGTTTTTCTCTTTGATCCCTTTGATGAGGAGCTCCCACCCATTGCCTGAGAGGGTATAGATTGAGTATTGCTTGGACTATTAGTTGATTCGACATGTGGTCCAGGTGAACGGGGAATATCCTCATTAGGAGCATTGGTAGCATCAAACTCCGGCGGCTCTGGTATGTAATCCATGTTATTATCACTTAGATTGACACGTATATTTTCTGTTCGGCTATGTCTGGTTACCTGTCGAGGTGCCCTCCCCCCATTTCTGGTGGCTCTGTCATTCGACGACAGCTCCTCCATAAGGTCATAATTGTGAATGGAATTGACACGCCATTTACCGACAGAAGGCTTTGCCTGTAAGCAATAAAATGTCAATAAAAATATTAGTAATAGTCCTTTGTTTAGGGTTTAAAGAAATGTTGTCAACATTATTAATTATGGTACCTGGATCAAGCTATCCCAGACTTCGTCCTCTGCCTCAAATTTGTTACTGCTCTGGTTCCATGCAAAACCACTAAGACTAGAAAATAAATCATGCACCTCCCTCCATCTGTCCTTCAAACTTTTTTGGCGATTTTTTACATGATTTTTTGTTATGGTATGCATTCCAACCTCGTGTAATGCCATAACAATGTTGTTATAGCCCTGTGTGGTCCAACTACGATAAACTCTTGAACCTCGTTGTGCCTCTTCCACCATTGCACTTAAAAGTGCTAAGTCCATATTCGCGGTCCACTTAGTAAACTCTCTCAAATTGCCTGATGAAACTGCAACAACATTCTTACCGCGATCCATCTAAAAATTGTAATCAAAGTTAGGGCGAAATAGAGTAAGAAAAATTCAAAATACAATTTATTGCATAAAGTTAATTTTTTACATAATGTTGCCACATTTCATTTGCTATATTGTCTCTAATATGTGAACCTATCCTATAATCATCCTCAGGAGGTTAAGCAGAGAAGCTTTAACCACTAAACCAGACAAGTTCTTCTGTCATATTACGATTTTTATTATACTTATATTAATGTTAATAATATAAATTATATTAATATTAATGTTAATAATATAAATTATATTAATATTAATATTCATAATATAAATTATATTATTAATATTAATATAATTATTAATATAATATTAATATTACTATTTATATTATTAACACTATATTACTATTATTAACACTATATTACTATTATTAACATTATATTAATATTATTAATATTATATTAATATAATATTTATATTATTAAATTATATTATTAATGATTTTATTATTATTAATATTATTATTTATGTTATTAATATTTTATTATATTATTAATATTATTAAGAGATTAATATTATTATTAATCTATTAAAATATTTATTAGATAATTAATAATTAAGATTAACAAAGGAATATAATATTAAAATATGAATCTAAGATTAACAAGATAATAGAATAGAAGATATTATATAAGAGTATCTTAATTATCTTCTTCCTAATTCTTCCTCTTAAACAAGATCCTCCTAAAGAAGAGTAAGAAAAACCCTCTTCATCCTAAAGATCTTTCTCCTCTTAATCCTCCCTCCTATTTCTCCTCTAAGAATAAAATCCTCTTTAGAATCTTCCTAAAAATAATATTCCTATAAAAATATTTCTAATATTAATCCCTAGAATTAAAATCTTAATAATAAATCCTATTAAATATCAAGAATCTTCCTAAGATTCAACATAAATCCTTTTATCCTATTAATAATTCATAAATAATAATATTATAATATAATAGTATTCTTAATATTAATAATATTCATAATATTAATATTCATAATATTATTAATATTATTAACAATAATAATATTAATAACAATCTTAAAAATAATAATAATTATAATAAAAATTATAATATTGTAAAAGAATTTGTCTTCTGTAGTGGTTAAGGTTTCTTTTGTTACTGAAGAAACCTGGCTTCGATTCCCACCTGCTGCAGATTTTGTTTTGTTTATTATTTATATACGGAAAAATCCGTATGTAATTTCAATTTTTCTTGTAGTGACTCTCGAGCATTTTGTGGACCTCTTCGAGAGTACTCTTTCAAATGGTATCTAACCCCCCAATAAGGTGTTAATATTTGTCCTTTTAACATAAAACCTGCATCGCCAAGATAATATTTCCCTACAAACATTGTGCAAACCATACTTAGTCTTGAAATGTCTTTAATAAAAATTGTTATGCAAACCCAAATATCTTGAACTAACCTTCCGGAACAATAAGAGGATCCTCTCGTATCAATGCATCCTTTAGTATTCTTGAATCCGAGGTTGTTCCTTCCCACCCGGCCAGAACGTATGTGATTTTCATGTCAAAATCACACGCTGCGAAAACGTTTTGAGTTGGCCAATCTTTTCTTCCTCGAAAACGCGGTGCATCACCACGTGGGACCTTCACGCATACATGAGTGCCATCTATGGAACCTAAACAATCCTAATGAAAAAAAAATTGATATTTAAGAAAACACTTAAGAAAAAATTATGATAAATATAAATTAAATTTGTCATAAATGAACCTTAAAATACGGATAGAATCGGTTGTTGTGTAAGATCTGGGGTTGCACAACATTGCCATCCGGTTGATTTAAGAATTCTCCCTCCAACACCAAAATCACATTCAATATGTTATGAAAGTGACGGGAAACTGTTTCACCGGACCGATGAAAGAAGAATGAAACACTCCGATTCTTGACATTATGTCCAATAATGTGGAGAAATTTAGCAAGTTGTTCTTCCATGGTTGATCAATATGCATCCTTAACAAGTCCGGTTTGCCTAATTCATTAACATAATTGAATGAATGCTTGTGGTCCCATGCAAATAATATCACGAGAACGTTCAGTGTGCACCAAGTACTCCATCAGCTCTTGTCTGCGTCGCTCTTTTCGTGGTTCAAACTTGGTAATAGAGTCTGTTTTATCACTTAACATACGCAACAAATGTAATCCAAAAACAACGATGCAAAGGATTATCACTGATGCAACTTTTGTCTTCTTTTGTATTTTTTCTTGTAGTTGTGAAATTAATTTCATGTTCACACTCACAATATCGTTATAAATTGCAATTGTTTCATCAAAATTTTCATTCTCGTCATCCTCAAAATGTGGTGGCAAATTGTTGTCGTTATCCATCCCAATAAAGTTGACCTCCATAATACACAACCATGTAAGAAAATTTTATTCAAATGGTTGTATGTAAGATTACAAATCTTACACATTAGTCATTATTGAGTTACCATACTAGTCACAATTTTAGAGTTAGGGTTAGACTTCTACTATTTGGTTAAGGGATAATGTTAGTATTATGGTTAGGGTTACTATTGATGTGACTGATTACACAATAAATATAAAAAAATATAACTTAATTTTTTTATTAAAATAAATAACAAATTATTTTTTTACTAATTACAACAAAATTGTATTTTCTACAACCGAAAAAAAATATATAATGTAATTAATTATTTTTCTCGTAATAAATACCTTAAAATTGTTTCAATTATTTTTCAAAATAGATCATAAACAAAAATAACATACAGTATATTATTTAAATTAAAATTTAATTAAAATCATTGAAAAATATCTTGTGTAGAATTTTTACACAAATAAAGTAAATATATAATTGTTTAATTTTTATATATTAAAATACATTTATTGTTGATTTATTTAGTATATCAAATTCATATAAACATTATTTACATAAATATTTCAAGTTGATAGAGACTTTTTCCATTTGTTTTTGTTAATTAAAAGTATAACCTTTTCGAATAGGCACTGGTGCAGAAACGTAAAATAAATGCGGTTATTTTCATTTTACAAATGCGGCTAAATAACCGCATTTGATCAACACGCATTTGTAAATCAAAGATTTACAAATGCGGTTAAACAACCGCATCTGTAAATGCTCTAGAGGTGTGCCCAGGTTTCATGAATGGCAATGATTTACAGATGCGGTTGTTTACCTTAACCGCATTTGTAAATCAAGGGAATGATTTACAGATGCGGTTGTAGTAAACAACCGCCTTTGTAAATCACATTTACAGATGCGGTTGTAGTAAGCAACCGCATCTGTAAATCATTCCCTTGATTTACAAATGCGGTTGTAGTAAGCAACCGCATCTGTAAATCAGGTTTTTTTTTTTTAGAATGATTTGGTTAGTTGTTTTCCCATACGAATTATCTTATGCAGTTTCATTATACCCATCCCAGCCAGCCAGACAAATAAATAGATTCAGAGAAACAAAGTCAATTTATAGTAATTGATCAAAATGTATACAAAAATAGTAATAATCTCTATCTATTCTTACACTATTGATCAAATCGTAGAGTTATAAAAGTTTAGGAAATATGTGGACCAAGATTGTCTCACATATGTCATGGCTTCCGAACTCATGGGTTCCTCATCCGTGAAGAACTGCATTTCAAAATGGTTGACACATAAATTAGTTTTAAGATAGATAAATTAGTTTGAAGTTATAAAAATAATTTAAGAAATCTTACCTCTTGCCAATTACTTGTAAGACCTAGTCTTACAATGGTACTCATCCATTGCATGACGTAATAGCCACACTCATAGCTTCCTGGTTGTTTATTACACTATAATTCAATAAATTGTAAAAGTTAGTATAATTAAACAATGAAAAAAAAAAAAAAATCTTACATACCTTTAATCTTATCCAGTTCAAATTTTGAAAATTTGAATTCGATCTCCCTTTTAGAATGTTATATCCACGCCATGAACTGGTTGAGACAAAAAACCTTGTTAGTGGATTACTTATAGTTTCAACCATAGTTAAGTTTATAGTGTACTTACTTATCAATGATATTCTTAAAACTTGTGGATATCTTCTTGTGTAGGGAACAGAACCACAAAGCCGTCCTATCCTTCACTGATAAGACAAGTAATTGCCAATGACCCCTATATCATCCATGAAAATAGTTGAGTAAATTTATAAAACATGAATATAATAAAATTTTAACATATATATATTTAAACTTACTCGTTAATATAAGGGCACAAATAAACCTCTTTTCCCTCTTTTTCCAGGGTGTTAGTGATGTATGATTGGGTCTCATTTGTCTTTGCTCCAGTGGGATTAGTATATGCAGGATCTAAGAATCCATACACATTTTCCTTCCCCTCAGTGACAGAGACACCATTCAAAAACCTACAAGTAATTAGTTAAATCATAATGAATGCTAATTTAACATAAATGAAAATGAAATGTAGGTAACGATACTTACATCATAAAAAATTGAATGATATTTATATTCAGCTCCTGATCCCCAGCTACAAATTCTAGCAGATCTGACATGTATATGTACAATGGTAGCTCAGGGTTTGTTTCAAAAAAGGTATCATCCCATGGAACTTCCAGAGGATCTCGTCCAAGTTGTCTAGCAACTATAGCTAAGGAAGCTATAGGATCGTCAAGCGGAACCTCTTGTTTCTTTTTCAGACTTGGTTTCCGACGAGGTTTCTACAAAAAGAAAAAAGATTTGTTATAAATTACATGTAATATATAAATATAAATTAGCACATGAAATGAAATTATTACCAGTGGTTATGGCATATATCGAATCAGGTGTCTGGGCCAGGCTACAAAGGACTGAAATGCTTCGGCCACAGTTGTTACCTCTTCTGAAGGTAGTGGAAGACGAGCATCAGGTACTCGTACTCTTTCAACCGTGACCTTTGCTGCATCAGGGGAGAGAGGAACGTTATGTAAGGTGGTGGCGTCTTCATAGACTTTTCCAATGGCCACCACCTGAGGAATGATGCCACCTTCTACCAGTAGCTTACATTGCCTCGTCTGGCCAATGATATCATCCCCTGATGCTGTAGGAGCTGCACAACTCCCCTTTGTGCTCTTGGGAGCGGGACTAAGAAGCGTCTGAATCGGCTGCTCAGCACAAAGTTGTTGCGATATCTCTTGTCGCAACTCTAGCCTCATCTTTTCCGTCTCCCTTCTCATCTCATCCATTAGTTCCTGACGTAGCCTTTGCTCCATTTCTTTTTTGCTCTCTTTGGAGGAGGAGGATGAGTGTCGTGGTGCAGCTCCAAAATAAAGTCTAATCCCAACTCCTTGTCCAGCTGCACGAACACGACCAGAGTGCTCAGGTTGTCCAATTGCTTCAACAAGGATATCGCGACGACCATCAGCAACAAAATTACCTTGGGAGTCCAAGGCATCCTGCAAGAGACAAAAATCATGAGGTTTTATTATAAGTAATGCATCATAATAGATGAAAAAAGGTTTAAATAACTTACAATTTTTTCAATGATAAGCCCTGATTGCTCTGAACTTGGTGCACCCGACTTCTTAATTCGGGCCCTCTTCCATTTGTCATGGCGCGTAGGTGGTGATGGAGGAGAAGTGACCCCTGTTTCCACATCCTGAGATGCACTCCCCTGTCTGGATTGCTCCTTTTCAACCATCAGTGCTTGCTCAAGCTTTCGATACCCCGCACGAGACATTACGTGCGGGGTAAGATTCTTTAAAGCTATTTCTTGAGCTTTCTTCCGCCGATGCTGTCATAATTGAAATAAAAAAAGTGAATTCAATAATATTAACTCATTAATGTTATATAAGTCAAAATAGTTAAGTAGCTTCACTTACAATCCATTCTTCAGTTAGACGGCTTTCTTTAAAAGCAAGCCATGTCTCTTCATCAATAAAATTGTATCTTTCACAAGGACTTTCATCCTTAAGCTCACCAAAAATGTATCTCGTCGTGAGTCTTGACTTAAAGGCGCGAAACTTTAGTCCGATATTGGATAGAATCCTTGATCGAAGCGGTTCCACATTAGGAATTTCAAAATTTGCCTGCAAAATAACATCACCAAAGTAAAGTTAGTCAATGAATATTAAATAGCTTTATATGATAACAATAATTATGTAAAGCTTACCAGAACATTCTCCCACAACATGTTTCGGTCGACCTCTGACACCTCGTCCCATGAATTAATCAAAACGGAGACTCTCTCACGAGAAAGAACTCCAAGATAGCTATTAAACTCATCTGCATTAGGACCTGATGCCATTCCAGTGTTGACGTCAATGTCAACAGCTGTCTTCTCACCAACGGCACGTTTCTTTGCCAGACGCTTCATCCTAGTAGGTCCTCTGTTGCCTCGTCCGGATCGGGGTCTAATTGGAGTTTGATCGTCACCCATATCTCTGTTAAAAAAATTATTTAACAAACATTAGTTCATCTGCATGGAAAGAAAATCATATAAAACAAAAACATAATATAGTAAATGCATATTATAAAAAATATTTCTAAATTTATTACCATAATGGGTTACAAGTTCATATGTAAATTCCTTCACTGTGGTCTTTACGAGTTGCCTGTACATGATCAAGTACATCGTCATCTTTATTAGTTATCATTGGTGTGAATGAATGGGGTTCACCATTTTCAATATCATCTATGGCCTCCCCTTGTTTTTTCCCGTGTAAAACAACATACCAATGTTCTGACGTAGGATCTTTCACGTAGAAAACTTGAGATGCTTGTTGAACCATTATAAATGGCTCATCTCGATACCCTATCTTTCGAAAGTCCACTAGTGTGTATCCTGATTCATCAATTTTAACCCCACTTTTATTGTCAACCCTTATACACTTGAAAACTGGAACTGAAAACTTAGTATAGTCAAGCTCCCATATCTCTTCTATAAATCCATAATATGCCATTGATCCAATTACAGGATTTGTATCTTTCGAGGTGGAAAACTGCATTGACTCGGCTTCAAGAGTAACACCAGAATTTTGAACTGTACTCTTTTCATCCATAGACTTAGTGTAAAATATACAATTATTCACTTCGTACGCTTTACAAGAAATGACATCAAACTTCAATCCAGCAGCCAACCAGGTCAAGGTCTCCGATGCCGTTGAATCCTTTAACACCTCCTCTTTAAACCAAGGCATGAATGTTCTATTATGTTCCATCAAGACCCATTTGTCTGCTTGTCTTGGATTATTTGCCTTCACAATGGCTTTATGAGCTTCTATGTAAGGTATAACTTCATCTGTATTATTCAATATATACAAATGTGCTTGCAAGACTTCTGACCGAGATTTGCTTACAATATTCACACCGCGTAAACATTTACTTGTAGAACGCCTATGGTGCCATGAATTAGCTGGAAGACCTATTGGATTTGCTTTTGACATGTAATCTGAACAAAATTCAATACTTTCTTCAGCTATGTACCTTTCAATCATTGAAGCTTCTGAACGATAATGATTTTTCACATAACCTTTCAAAATTTTCATATACCGCTCAACAGGATACATCCATCTTAAGTACACTGGTCCACACAATCTAACCTCTCTAACCAGATGCACAAGTAGATGAACCATGATGTCAAAAAAAGATGGAGGAAAAAACATCTCCAATTCACATAAGATAACAATAATTTCATCTTGAAGTTCATCTAGTTTTAATGGATCAAGGACTTTACAACAGATGGAAGAGAAGAATGAGCACAAACGGGTTATGGTATGTCTAACATTTTTTGGTAAGATCCCACGAATAGCTACAGGCAGAAGCTGTTGCATCAAGATGTGGCAATCATGAGACTTCAACCCAATTAGCTTCAAATCTTGCATTGACACTAGGCTCTTCACATTTGAGGAATGTCCTTGTGGCACTTTTACACCCTTTAGACATTGACAGAAACTTACTTTTTCATTTTTTGACATGGTATAACAGGTTGGGGGCAAATATGTACGCTTACCCATTTCTATCGGTGCCAACTCCCCTCGTATGTTCATCTCAACCAAATCTAAACGAGCATTTAGACCATCCTTCGTCTTCCCGTTAATGTTAAGAAGTGTACCAATTAAGCTATCACACACATTCTTCTCAACATGCATTACATCTATACAATGTCTGATTTCTAACCTCGACCAGTACGGAAGATCAAAGAAGATTGATTTTTTCTTCCAAATGTTAGTCACAACTGACTTTTTTTTTGACTTACCGAAGGTGTGGTCTATGTTATTTACCTTTTCGTAAACCTCAGCAGCAGTTAGTGGAGTTGGTGGACCACTAGTCTCTTGGTGTCCATTAAAGGCTTTTTTCAACCTCCGGTAAGGATGATGACTTCTAAGAAACCTCCGATGGCGAAGATATACTGTCTTCCTTCCATGTTTCAATTGTTGAGAAGCAGTGTCTTCTTCACATATTGGACATGCTTTATGACCCTTAACACTATAACCTGATAAGTTACCATATGCCGGAAAGTCATTGATGGTGCAAAATAACATGGCATGAAGCTTGAAAGTTTCATTAGCAAATCCGTCAAATACTTGAACACCCTCATCCCACATTAACTTCAAATCTTCGATTAAGGGACTTAGATAAACATCTATGTCATTCCCTGGCTGTTTCGGACCAGATATCATCATAGACAACATCATGTACTTTCGCTTCATGCACAATCCAGGAGGTAAGTTGTAAATAACTAGTAAAACAGGCCATGAACTGTGATTTGTACTCATATTACCAAACGGATTCATTCCATCTGTAGCTAGACCAAGTCGGATATTTCTTGATTCTTTACCAAACTCTGGAAACTCATCATCAAATTTCTTCCACTGAACAGAATCAGCTGGATGTCGGTACATGCCATCACATTTCCTCTCATCTGCATGCCATCTAAGATTCTTAGCATCGTCTGGGTTTGCAAACAAACGCTTCATCCTTGGAATGATGGGAAGATACCACATAACCTTCATTGGGGGTCCATGCTTTTCCATCTCTTCAATAGTATCATCATCTGTTTGTTTCAATTTATAACGTGATAACCCACACCTCGGACAACTTTTCAACAATTCAAAATCTTTCCGGTATAATATACAATCATTAGGACATGCATGTATCTTTTTATACTCCATACCCATTGGACAAAGAATCTTTTTGGCCTCGTAATTACGATTAGGTAGAGTATTTCCCTCTGGAAGCATATCCTTCAACAGCTGGAGCAATTCCGTGAAACTTTTATCGGTCCATCCATTTAGTGCCTTCAAATTCATCAATCTTAACACCGCCGACAACCGTGTGAAGTTATTAGTTGATCCAGGATACAATGGAGTCTCTGCATCGCTTGACATACTTCCATATCCATGCGCTTTTGCAAAAGACTCAGCTCCCACATCACGAATCATGTCCTCCAATCGATCATCAACTACATCATCGTGTTCTGCTTCATCCGTGGTGGATCCCACATATTCTTCAGTTACGGAAACACGTGATAAATTTAATAATTCACCATGCCATGTCCAAGTTGTATAAGATCGAAGAAACCCATCACATAGCAGGTGTTCCCTCATGATATTCACATCCAGTATCCTTCCATTCAAACAGTTAACGCACGGACACCTAATCTTTCCTCCATCACGACCACTATTAATCGCGTTACGCTGTGCAAATTGTATAAATTCTTCTACTCCTCTTTCGTACTCATCACTTATACGAGCACAATGAATCCAACTTCGATCCATTATATATTCTGCAATATAGTTACCTAGGATTTTCTAATAAGTGTTCTATCTCATGCATTTGCCGAGGGTCGAACACCCCCGGACTCAATACCAACACGTATTATTGTCGGAGGTCCAAATACAAACACGATATTCTATTCTAATGTAACAACTAACATAACATAAATTCTACTATAAACTAACAAATAATTACTAAATAATTTAAATTTTAGAAAATAGAAATTATATAATACAAATTATATAAATTAATACAAATTTATATTAAATAATATACAAATTATAATACATAAAAAAAAATATTCAAAGTACAGCAAAAAAAAATTAACAAAACTAACATAAAAACTACCAACTAAATAATATAAATTTTAAAAATTAAAAATTATATAATACAAATTTATATTAAATAATATACAAATTATAATAAATAAAGTCAAAAATTCAAAATAAACAAAAGTAAAATTCAAAAAATCTAAAAATGAACTAACCTTGTGTGCGAAAATGATGATTCAAGTGATAGAAAACCAGAGGTGGAAGCGGAAGACTGGCACGACAACGGCGGAGCAATGCAATAGTAACTTCAAGCACTGCAAGGAAAAAACCATATATAAGAACAACATTCCTAAAGCGAACTGAAGAGAATGAAATGGGATACGAAACTCACAATGGAAGCAATAGCAATGAAGATGCACAGAAGCAAGGAACACAGCGCAGCGCAGCAACAGTGACAAGCAAGAGCAGAGAAGAAAGAGTGAAAGTGCAGTGGCGCGCTTCAAATTTTAGGTTAAAAACATTTTACAAATGCGGTTATTAGTTAAAACCGCATTTGTAAATGAAAGTTTTTAATTTACAAATGCGGTCATACAAATGACCGCATTTGTAAATGAAAGGCATTTCATTTACAAATGCGGTTATACACATGACCGCATCTGTAAATGAAATGCCTTTCATTTACAAATGCGGTTATACACATGACCGCATCTGTAAATAATTTCATTTACAAATGCGGTTATACACGTGACCGCATTTGTAAATGAAAAACTTTCATTTACAAATGCGGTTTTAACTAATAACCGCATTTGTAAAACAAACTAATTTCAAAAATGCCACCGCGTTTTTAACAAATGCGTTTTAGCGCGAAACCGCACTTGGAAAGGAGTATTCCTTTCATCATTTTGCACTAGTGAGGTAACTAATTTCTTGAAAAAATTATCGTCCCTTTAAAAGAATGACTGTTCTTATAAACACATTTTTAAAGGCAAAAATATTTCTCCACTTTTAAATTATAATTTTTTAAACATTTTTCATTATTTATTTATTTTTATTGTAACTATAAAAGTGTAAGATTTAGAATCATATTCTCGTATAAATTATATCAACTGAATATTAATTGAAATAAGAAATAATTAAACATATAGTCTTTTTTAATGTATAATAAAATTTTATATAAATTAATAGTTTTTTTATTAGTTTTATAATGAACCGAATAGTGGACAATTTGTTTTAGACCACAACTAATTTTTTTATTAGAACTAATTTTTTAAGGAGGTAACTTTTATAATTACATATAATTTATTTAAAATAAATAACTTACACTACAAAAGTTTCAAATTGTACACATTTTATTTTTTATTTTGATCCAGTTCAACTTTAAACCTAACAAAGTCATTTAAGTCACCATTAAGAAAAATTTAATTAATTAAAATCTTAGAAAAGGGAAAAATACGGATGGAACAAAAATTGCTGATTTTCTGGAAATTTAGATTTTAAAGTTGCAAAAATATTAAAAAAATTAATTCAAATAAACAATATATTTATTAAAAAAAATCAAACCACAAATGATTTAAATACACAATCAGGACCTATTGACTAACACAAAACTGAATATAACATTAAAGAGATATATTAACTAACATAAAAATGAATATAATATTAAAGACATAAATTAACTAAAAAAAACTGAATATAACATAAACAGATCTTTAATATTACAATTAAATTAAAAATTTGATCATTTTACATCCATACATGTTAAATAATACAAATTTAATTTTTATTTGTACATACTTAAAGGAATCCGACAAACTTGAAAGCTAAAAAAAATTAAGGACTAACCTGAAAGAAGAAGATTAGGAAACCTGTAATATTATGAGGTTATAATTTGATTCTCAACAACTAGCAACCTACAAAGAAAGCACCAACACATATTAAAACCACCAATGCACAAGCACAACATGCATATTTTTATTACTATGAATTGAATAGAAAAAAAAAAAAAAGAACGAAGCAAAACAACTTCAGTGCCAAAACAACTTAAAACACAAAGAAGTGTGCCCAAACTTGGATCGAAAACAAGTATATATGAACTAGGATGGAGGGGGATTTTATCGGTAGACGCTGCAGTTGAACGTATCAGAGAGAGAAGCATCAATTCATCAAAATGGGTAAGGTTCACAGATCTTTCGTGCGTGTGGGCAAAGTGAGTGGACAAACTCCTAAGGTGGCCAAGCAAGACAAGAAGAAGAAGCTACGAGGACGCGCCCACAAGCGAATGCAATACAACCACCGATTCGTCACTGTCGTGTGGGATTCGGTAAGAAGTGTGGACCAAACTTGTCGGAGAAGTGAGGAGCGTGTGGATGACGGGCTTTCGCAGTTTGAAAAATGTATCACTTTGTTTTATTTTTATTTGATTGATGACTGAAAGTTTGATAGTTAAAAGAAATCTAGCATGGATGCAGAACAACCTGGACTTGATAAGGAAGAATTTTGTTGAAAAGAATGCTTATAAACAAACCTCACATGCAACAGTTCACATAAAAATATCTAACCTTTTTCGTTTTATATAAATATGGCTCAAGAAAAACTTCACGGACCTTGCATGGGTTATATAAAAAGCTGTGCGTGCATGGTTGTATAAAAAGCACTCTGACCCTGAAACCAAATGAAGCATAACTTCATAAATAAAAAATTAATATTTTATCACCGAGAATTTGGTCAAGAAAAATTTCACATACCTTGTATGCCTTTTGAGAGAATATGTTTCTGCGTGCATGAGTCATCTAAAAATTACTGTGCCATTAAACCAAATAAAACATAACATAATACATAAATATATATTTTAATATATCAATTATCTTTTTAGTTTCTAATAAATAATTTAAGTTATAATAAAATTATTTTAAGTGTTTAATTATCACTGTACTCAACCTTTTGAGAAAGAAAAAAGAAATATAAATTTTTTTAAATTACCGGTAAACAGTGATTCCTTATTTGAATATATTTGATTGACTGAATTCAAACAACATTATTTATATAATTTTAAATATTCAGACATGGAACCATAAAAAGTCTTCATTTTAGGATTTCCTGAAACTCCCCTGCACTTACCTTCGTCCACCAAATGTCACAGGAACAAGTGAGTTGGAAACATCAAATGTATTTCTCTAAAACTCCGTCAACATTCAAATTTGAATATAAAATAATATAAGATACAAAGATATAAAATTTGGATAAGTGATGGATTGTTTTTAGGGATTTTTGTATTAAATAAATTAAATATTTAGTATAAAATAAAATGAAAAATGTTTAGTACAACCTTTTGGTGATGCCCACGATCCAACCCAGGTAATATTTTCAGTGTTAATTAGATATAGTATATTCTTTTCTTTAAACAAAACTAAATCCAATCATATTTAATAAAATATCTGATTAGAACTTGAAAAATAGGTATCATCTTATTTACTCTAATAACTAATATATAACTGGAAGATTTTATTTAACTATATTTTTTTACACTAATTTATTATTATTTATATAAATTATATTTTATAAAATAATAAACAAACTTAAAACTTCTTTAAAAATTTATGATGATTTGTTTTTTATTTTAAATATTATATATATATATATTTTTTTTAATATATTGTACAATAAAATTTTTTAAATATTAATAATACATTTAAATGAAATATGGAAATATTACAATAAATAAGGGTAAATTTGGAAATAAGGGATGCTGACATGATTTTCCCTCTACATCTCTTCATTTTGAGGAGAGAGGATATTTACTGTTCACAGGTATATCCTCTCCTCCTCTTCCCTGCAAAATCCTTATCCAAATCATCACTTCTTTTCTTGTGAATAATACATCCATAGAAACAAACTGACCATAAGAGTCTGTTTGGATTGGAGAGGGGATGTGTGGGGATTTGAGGGAGTGGATGTGTGAGGATATAAGAGGAAAGTGTGAAGAAAAAGTGTGCATGGAAAAGGAGGAAATTAAAGATGTAATATTTGGTTTGAATATTAATACTATATTAGTTGAAACAATGTAGGTTTTACATTAACAATGCAGTGTATTTGTTTCACTGGAACACCAGTTTATTTTAGCATAAGAAAATATAAAGTAAAGCATAAAAGAAGAAGAAAGTGAATGAGTGAATGAATGTATCTATACGAAGTTACTTGCGTAAGGCACTGCGGTTTGGGGGAGCCAGTTATCTCCGAGCAAGAAGTTAGAGACGGTAAAATTAGCTGCATCGGTGGCGTTAATGACATGGTAACCAGGCCACGTGACTCTGTTGGCAGTGGTAGATCCAGGTCCAGTGTTGTTAAACTCTGCATAATACAAAGTGCTCAAAGCGAAATCACCGTCCCATTCACGCCACCCAGCTGCATGGATCACACTGTCCATAAAACTCTGCATGTAAACCGTCCTTGAGTAATTTTTCCAAGGCCTTCCCAGATAAGTTTCAGCCGCGTTTATGTTCGCAGCCAAATCATCGGCTGCTCTAATGGTACAATTGTGGATAGAAATTCCAGTGTTTTGGTTCGGATCGGTTCTGCCTTGTGCGGTTATGGCGTTGAATTGACCATTCATTGGAAGACGAGGATACATGTTACAGTTTTGCAACACTGTCGCCGCGTTTCCGAATATGAAATCCACGGTGCCGTAGATGTCGCATTCCCTGTAGAGTTGTCGCAGGGAGTGCGCATAGAGCGTGTCTTGGTACCCCTCCATACTGCAACTGTAAAACGTCGATAAATCTGCCCCGTTACGAAGTGCTACGGCTTGGTGCTTCTCTGCTCCAGCAGTGTTACGGATCGTCATGTTAACACCCACAAATCCTTCTCCAACCACCGCTGGAACAAATGTGCATATTCATAAGAAAAATGAACCTATAAAAATGATTCTTTCACACCATATAGGCTCATTTTTTAGGTCACAGTCATAATGGTTAATGATTGCATAAGCAAATCAACAACGAAATGTGTTTTTTCCACAAATGCTTTCCCTGAACTATAAGCCCCTTTCTTACATTTATTTCTATTGCTATTTCTGAGAAAAGTGGCAAGAGTGTGTGTGTGTATATATATATATATATATATATATATATATATTATTTTAAACGTATTTATGGAATTATTGACCGGTCAATGAGCCAGAAGACATCACAAATAAATGTTATACTTGTGTGAATAAGAGATCATGTTTTTATGGTGATTATGTAGTACGTACCAAAAGTTGCCGACTTGAAGGTTGTCCAGCCATCAACAACACTGCGGTTCCCTGTAATAATTGTCTTGTTGATGCCATCTCCAACCATCATCAAGTACTTCTTTTTCTTATCAATGGACACATTTTCCTCGTAAACACCCGCAGTGACGTAGATGAGGAAGTACCCCGATGTAGAGGAAGACTTGTTGGGCGCCGCCGCAATGGCGTCGTTCAAGGTGGTGAAGTTCCCGCTACCATCTTTGCTAACAGTGACGATGTCCATGACCTTCACCTCGTCACCCACATTCGCCTGAAGAAGCTTTCGCCGACTCACGGACTCGTAGATTGCGCGGGTTCTGCTGGACATCTTGAGCGGTAAACGCCCGTTTCGAAAGGCGCGGTGTTTGGCGGGTGGGTGAAACTCGGTGACGTTAGCGTTGGTGGGGACCCAGCCCTTGGTGAAGAGCGCAAGAGAGACACTGTAGAGCTTGGTATCGTTGGAAAGCGGGAGGAAGAGTCCGTTGTTGACACGCCAAGCGGAAGCGGTGGCTTGGAGGCCTTCTAAGCAGGTTTGTTGGTTAGTTAGAATGGCGCTGAGAAGGGTTTGGATGTCGTCAGCTTGTGAAGTGGGAAGGAGCTTGGTGGTTCTTTTCACCGTTTGGAAGGAAGTGGAGAGAAAGTCAACGTTGAGTTCGGCAAGGGTTTGACAGTCTTGGAGCGCGTGGATTGCGGAGGTTGAAAGGGTGGAGCGGCGTTGGAGGTATCTGTTAACCAAGTTCAAGAACTTGGTTGCCTGTGAAAGAGACTTTTTCACTGAGAACCGGCCATAGTCGTAAACGTTGGCGTTTTGGGGAGGAAGCAGGGAAGTGCAATAAGATGGGTCTGGGGTGGATATGCATATGGTTTTGGGAGAGACAGAAGTGGTTGGAGGGGTGTCTGCGAAAACTAGGGAGAAGAAAAAGAAGGGTAGAAGGAGGATGAGAAATGTGGATGTTTTTGGGAGGGAATTACGTAATTTGTTGGCCATTGGAAGTTGATATGTTTGAGTAAGTGTTGGTGTGTAAGATGGAAATCGAGTTGAATGATGAGTTGCAATTTATAGAGGAAAGGAAATAGAAAGATTCCGTGATGCGTTTACCCATTACATTGTTAGTGCAATTGCAGTGCAAAGTTGGAGACCATAAACCAGTAGTAGTCTTTGCAAATTGAAAAGTGGGAAAAGGTGTGATTATCACCATTACAAAAGTCATTTCTGTTTTTCTTTTACTTGTCTATTCTTTAACTCATGATATATATCCTAGTCAAAAAAAGTTATTCCTTTGTCAACGGAGTTGTGTTCAACCTAATATCACTCAAATCCAATTAACTTTTACTAGGTGGTGTTATGCAAAAATATTGACTTTATAAGGTTAATGAATGATTCGGTGGTATCTACACTTTATAAATCAATCCTCGGAAATTGCGCCACTGCATTTTCGGTTCCAACTCTATATACCATTGAGGAACAGGGAAGTTCCAGATGAAGGGCGCGTTTTAATGGAGAAGAGTCTTTTCAAATCTGCGTCAAAATCTTCCAATTATGATGTTTATGAATTAATAAGTCTATGTTTCGGCCGACCAAAATAAAAATAAGTATATGTTTAAATTTTAGTTTAAATTAAGTTAAATTAAATTTATTTTAATTCAAAAAGTTTAGTTTTCCACATGAGAATATTTAAATTTTGGAAAACTTGATTAAAAATTATTTTGGCAAATCTAGTCTCCTGGTAATGCTTTTTTTTAGAAAGTACATCAAACATAAGTAATCTAGTTTTTTAACTCCAATTTTTTTAGAAAATGGAAACTTCCTATCTACCAACATTCTAAAAGAGGAATTGTTTTTTGTTATTTCTTAATTCCCTTTATTTCAATTAAATAAAAAGATCATCTTCCCCCTCTTTTCATAAAAATTCACAGTGAGATACACACTGTTAATACTTTTCCATATAGAAAAAATTATTTATTAATTTTTTAACCAGTTGTTAACATTCTCATCTATTATTATTATTATTATTATTATTATTATTATTATTATTATTATTATTATTATATATGCACATAATTTTTACCCTTTAGAAATATTAATAGCACTCTCGAGCAAAAGTATGGGAGTCAATAAATTTTAGTTAAATAGTAAAGAAAATTTGGAAGAGTATCTGTTAAGAGTAAATTACTATAGTTGTTATTTTTAAACACTCTTTAGATAGTTCTCATATTATATTGCTAATCATATAGTATTTCCCTTTTTCTTTTCCTATTTCTCACTTTTCTCCTAAGGTGTAAAAGAAAATACTTTTAGAATTAATTATTACCGATTTCGTAGTTATTATAAATAAATAAATAAAAAGGCCTTTTCTGGGTAGATATAAAGTATTCATATGGGTAATATGGAATTGAAATTCGTAAACATTTACGTGTATATATATTATGGAGAGTTTTTAGTTTATGTTGGGCGTAAATTAGGTGAATGGAAGGTTATTTAAATGAAGATACATACATAACATGGAAAACAAGTCAGAAGGGAAAGAAAACGTTTGGTAAAGACTTGCCTATCTTTTGGTAACAAGGCATTTGGATTGGAATTATGCATGCTTTAGTCAACCATGCCTAACTACATGCATGACTCGACATATATGTCATGCTTTAACATTCAAATTAGGCAATTATGAATTGGAATGAGGAGGATATATTCTTTGAGCAAACATTTGTACATTCCGTTTTTTAAATATTAAAAAATAAATACATCTTGTTTTACTAAAATAATACCTCTAACTCCTACATTCACATTAAGGTAAAAAAAAATTATTATTTATTGATAAGAAGTAATCTCTGCTTTTATCAAAAAGTAAAGAATTAATAAATAAGAGTATTTTAAGATACTTCAACCTTATTATATAACATTTATCATCCAAACAAAAATATTTACCAACATCTATTTTATTGCTCCCAACATATTTTTTTTCCTAATAAATTTTTCAAACAGCACAAACTAGTATAGTTTTTCTAGATTATAGTCTATCTATTACAATATCCAATTTTTCATTTGCTATTTATTCACTAATACAATACCTTATACAAATTATTACAATTTTATTTAGCCAAACTTATTACACCATTAATCTCAAGACATAGTTAGCATTCCCATAACTACATGCCCATACAAATGGAACCCTACTAACAACAATATTAATAGGCAACAAATATAATGCACCTATCAAACTCTTGTTATGTTTATTATTATATATTTATTATCTCATTTATTATTTAATTAACATTAGAATGAAAGTGTTCTTGTAGACATTTTTTCCTTCTCATAAATTAGAAGAGCGATGATGGCACTAGTGCAAAATGATGAAAGGAATACTCCTTTCTAAGTGCGGTTTCGCGCTAAAACGCCTTTGTTAAAAACGCGGTGACATTTTTGAAATTAGTTTGTTTTACAAATGCGGTTGTTAGTTAAAACCGCATTTGTAAATGAAAGTTTTTCATTTACAAATGCGGTCATACGCGTGACCGCATTTGTAAATGAAAAACTTTCATTTACAAATGCGGTTTTAACTAATAACCGCATTTGTAAAATGTTTTTAACCTAAAATTTGAAGCGCGCCACTGCACTTTCACTCTTTCTGCTCTGCTCTTCCTTGTCGCTGTTGCTGCGCTGCGCTGTGTTCCTTGCTTCTGTGCATCTTCATTGTTATTGCTTCCATTGTGAGTTTCGTATCCCATTTCATTCTCTTCAGTTCGCTTTAGGAATGTTGTTCTTATATATGGTTTTTTCCTTGCGCAGTGCTTGAAGTTACTGTTGCATTGCTCGCCGCTGTCGCGCCCCGCTTCCACCTCTGGTTTTCTATCAGTTGAATCATCATCTTCGCACACAAGGTTAGTTGATTTTTAGATTTTTTGAATTTTTGACTTTATTTATTATAATTTGTATATTATTTAATATAAATTTATATTATATAATTTTTAATTTTTAAAATTTATATTATTTAGTTAGTAGTTTTTATGTTAGTTTTGTTAATTTTTTTTGCTGTACTTTGAATATTTTTTTTTATGTATTATAATTTGTATATTATTTAATATAAATTTGTATTAATTTATATAATTTGTATTATATAATTTCTATTTTCTAAAATTTAAATTATTTAGTAATTATTTGTTAGTTTATAGTAGAATTTATGTTATGTTAGTTGTTACATTAGAATAGAATATCGTGTTTGTATTTGGACCTCCGACAATAATACGTGCTGGTATTGAGTCCGGGGGTGTTCGACCCTCAGCAAATGCATGAGATAGAACACTTATTAGAAAATCCTAGGTATCTGTATTGCAGAATATATAATGGATCGAAGTTGGATTCATTGTGCTCGTATAAGTGATGAGTACGAAAGAGGAGTAGAAGAATTTATACAATTTGCGCAGCGTAACGCGATTAATAGTGGTCGTGATGGAGGAAAGATTAGGTGTCCGTGCGTTAACTGTTTGAATGGAAGGATACTGGATGTGAATATCATGAGGGAACACCTGCTATGTGATGGGTTTCTTCGATCTTATACAACTTGGACATGGCATGGTGAATTATTAAATTTACCACGTGTTTCCGTAACTGAAGAATATGTGGGATCCACCACGGATGAAGCAGAACACGATGATGTAGTTGATGATCGATTGGAGGACATGATTCGTGATGTGGGAGCTGAGTCTTTTGCAAAAGCGCATGGATATGGAAGTATGTCAAGCGATGCAGAGACTCCATTGTATCCTGGATCAACTAATAACTTCACACGGTTGTCGGCAGTGTTAAGATTGATGAATTTGAAGGCACTAAATGGATGGACCGATAAAAGTTTCACGGAATTGCTCCAGCTGTTGAAGGATATGCTTCCAGAGGGAAATACTCTACCTAATCGTAATTACGAGGCCAAAAAGATTCTTTGTCCAATGGGTATGGAGTATAAAAAGATACATGCATGTCCTAATGATTGTATATTATACCGGAAAGATTTTGAATTGTTGAAAAGTTGTCCAAGGTGTGGGTTATCACATTATAAATTGAAACAAACAGATGATGATACTATTGAAGAGATGGAAAAGCATGGACCCCCAATGAAGGTTATGTGGTATCTTCCCATCATTCCAAGGATGAAGCGTTTGTTTGCAAACCCAGACGATGCTAAGAATCTTAGATGGCATGCAGATGAGAGGAAATGTGATGGCATGTACCGACATCCAGCTGATTCTGTTCAATGGAAGAAATTTGATGATGAGTTTCCAGAATTTGGTAAAGAATCAAGAAATATCTGACTTGGTCTAGCTACAGATGGAATGAATCCGTTTGGTAATATGAGTACAAATCACAGTTCATGGCCTGTTTTACTAGTTATTTACAACTTACCTCCTGGATTGTGCATGAAGCGAAAGTACATGATGTTGTCTATGATGATATCTGGTCCGAAACAGCCAGGGAATGACATAGATGTTTATCTAAGTCCCTTAATCGAAGATTTGAAGTTAATGTGGGATGAGGGTGTTCAAGTATTTGACGGATTTGCTAATGAAACTTTCAAGCTTCATGCCATGTTATTTTGCACCATCAATGACTTTCCGGCATATGGTAACTTATCAGGTTATAGTGTTAAGGGTCATAAAGCATGTCCAATATGTGAAGAAGACACTGCTTCTCAACAATTGAAACATGGAAGGAAGACAGTATATCTTCGCCATCGGAGGTTTCTTAGAAGTCATCATCCTTACCGGAGGTTGAAAAAAGCCTTTAATGGACACCAAGAGACTAGTGGTCCACCAACTCCACTAACTGCTGCTGAGGTTTACGAAAAGGTAAATAACATAGACCACACCTTCGGTAAGTCAAAAAAAAAGTCAGTTGTGACTAACATTTGGAAGAAAAAATCAATCTTCTTTGATCTTCCGTACTGGTCGAGGTTAGAAATCAGACATTGTATAGATGTAATGCATGTTGAGAAGAATGTGTGTGATAGCTTAATTGGTACACTTCTTAACATTAACGGGAAGACGAAGGATGGTCTAAATGCTCGTTTAGATTTGGTTGAGATGAACATACGAGGGGAGTTGGCACCGATAGAAATGGGTAAGCGTACATATTTGCCCCCAGCCTGTTATACCATGTCAAAAAATGAAAAAGTAAGTTTCTGTCAATGTCTAAAGGGTGTAAAAGTGCCACAAGGACATTCCTCAAATATGAAGAGCCTAGTGTCAATGCAAGATTTGAAGCTAATTGGGTTGAAGTCTCATGATTGCCACATCTTGATGCAACAGCTTCTGCCTGTAGCTATTCGTGGGATCTTACCAAAAAATGTTAGACATACCATAACCCGTTTGTGCTCATTCTTCTCTTCCATCTGTTGTAAAGTCATTGATCCATTAAAACTAGATGAACTTCAAGATGAAATTATTGTTATCTTATGTGAATTGGAGATGTTTTTTCCTCCATCTTTTTTTGACATCATGGTTCATCTACTTGTGCATCTGGTTAGAGAGGTTAGATTGTGTGGACCAGTGTACTTAAGATGGATGTATCCTGTTGAGCGGTATATGAAAATTTTGAAAGGTTATGTGAAAAATCATTATCGTCCAGAAGCTTCAATGATTGAAAGGTACATAGCTGAAGAAAGTATTGAATTTTGTTCAGATTACATGTCAAAAGCAAATCCAATAGGTCTTCCAGCTAATTCATGGCACCATAGGCGTTCTACAAGTAAATGTTTACGCGGTGTGAATATTGTAAGCAAATCTCGGTCAGAAGTCTTGCAAGCACATTTGTATATATTGAATAATACAGATGAAGTTATACCTTACATAGAAGCTCATAAAGCCATTGTGAAGGCAAATAATCCAAGACAAGCAGACAAATGGGTCTTGATGGAACATAATAGAACATTCATGCCTTGGTTTAAAGAGGAGGTGTTAAAGGATTCAACGGCATCGGAGACCTTGACTTGGTTGGCTGCTGGATTGAAGTTTGATGTCATTTCTTGTAAAGCGTACGAAGTGAATAATTGTATATTTTACACTAAGTCTATGGATGAAAAGAGTACAGTTCAAAATTCTGGTGTTACTCTTGAAGCCGAGTCAATGCAGTTTTCCACCTCGAAAGATACAAATCCTGTAATTGGATCAATGACATATTATGGATTTATAGAAGAGATATGGGAGCTTGACTATACTAAGTTTTCAGTTCCAGTTTTCAAGTGTATATGGGTTGACAATAAAAGTGGGGTTAAAATTGATGAATCAGGATACACACTAGTGGACTTTCGAAAGATAGGGTATCGAGATGAGCCATTTATAATGGTTCAACAAGCATCTCAAGTTTTCTACGTGAAAGATCCTACGTCAGAACATTGGGGAGATATCGCAACAACTTTGTGCTGAGCAGCCGATTCAGACGCTTCTTAGTCCCGCTCCCAAGAGCACAAAGGGGAGTTGTGCAGCTCCTACAGCATCAGGGGATGATATCATTGGCCAGACGAGGCAATATGAGCTACTGGTAGAAGGTGGCATCATTCCTCAGGTGGTGGCCATTGGAAAAGTCTATGAAGACGCCACCACCTTACATAACGTTCCTCTCTCCCCTGATGCAGCAAAGGTCACGGTTGAAAGAGTACGAGTACCTGATGCTCGTCTTCCACTACCTTCAGAAGAGGTAACAACTGTGGCCGAAGCATTTCAGTCCTTTGTAGCCTGGCCCAGACACCTGATTCGATATATGCCACAACCACTGGTAATAATTTCATTTCATGTGCTAATTTATATTTATATATTACATGTAATTTATAACAAATCTTTTTTCTTTTTGTAGAAACCTCGTCGGAAACCAAGTCCGAAAAAGAAACAAGAGGTTCCGCTTGACGATCCTATAGCTTCCTTAGCTATAGTTGCTAGACAACTTGGACGAGATCCTCTGGAAGTTCCATGGGATGATACCTTTTTTGAAACAAACCCTGAGCTACCATTGTACATATACATGTCAGATCTGCTAGAATTTGTAGCTGGGGATCAGGAGCTGAATATAAATATCATTCAATTTTTTATGATGTAAGTATCGTTACCTACATTTCATTTTCATTTATGTTAAATTAGCATTCATTATGATTTAACTAATTACTTGTAGGTTTTTGAATGGTGTCTTTGTCACTGAGGGGAAGGAAAATGTGTATGGATTCTTAGATCCTGCATATACTAATCCCACTGGAGCAAAGACAAATGAGACCCAATCATACATCACTAACACCCTGGAAAAAGTGGGAAAAGAGGTTTATTTGTGCCCTTATATTAACGAGTAAGTTTAAATATATATATGTTAAAAGTTTATTATATTCATGTTTTATAAATTTACTCAACTATTTTCATGGATGATATAGGGGTCATTGGCAATTACTTGTCTTATCACTGAAGGATAGGACGGCTTTGTGGTTCTGTTCCCTACACAAGAAGATATCCACAAGTTTTAAGAATATCATTGATAAGTAAGTACACTATAAACTTAACTATGGTTGATACTATAAGTAATCCACTAACAAGGTTTTTTGTCTCAACCAGTTCATGGCGTGGATATAATATTCTAAAAGGGAGATCGAATTCAAATTTTCAAAATTTGAACTGGATAAGATTAAAGGTATGTAAGATTTTTCTCTTTTTTTTTCATTGTTTAATTATACTAACTTTTACAATTTATTGAATTATAGTGTAATAAACAACCAGGAAGCTATGAGTGTGGCTATTACGTCATGCAATGGATGAGTACCATTGTAAGACTAGGTCTTACAAGTAATTGGCAAGAGGTAAGATTTCTTAAATTATTTTTATAACTTCAAACTAATTTATCTATCTTAAAACTAATTTATGTGTCAACCATTTTGAAATGCAGTTCTTCACGGATGAGGAACCCATGAGTTTGGAAGCCATGACATATGTGAGACAATCTTGGTCCACATATTTCCTAAACTTTTATAACTCTACGATTTGATCAATAGTGTAAGAATAGATAGAGATTATTACTATTTTTGTATACATTTTGATCAATTACTATAAATTGACTTTGTTTCTCTGAATCTGTTTATTTGTCTGCCTGGCTGGGATGGGTATAATGAAACTGCATAAGATAATTCGTATGAGAAAACAACTAACCAAATAGTTCTAAAAAAAAAAAAACCTAATTTACAAATGCGGTTGTTTACCTTAACCGCATTTGTAAATCAAGGGAATGATTTACAAATGCGGTTGCTTACTACAACCGCATCTGTAAATGTGATTTACAGAGGCGGTTGTTTACTACAACCGCATTTGTAAATCATTCCCTTGATTTACAAATGCGGTTAAGGTAAACAACCGCATCTGTAAATCATTGCCTTCATTTACAAATGCGGTTAAGGTAAACAACCGCATTTGTAAATCATTGCCATTTATGAAACCTGGCACACCTCTGGAGCATTTACAGAGGCAGTTACGGGAAACAACCGCATTTGTAAATAGTATTTACAGATGCGGTTGTTTAACCGCATTTGTAAATCTCTTATTTACAAATGCGTGTTGATCAAATGCGGTTGTTTAGCCGCATTTGTAAAATGAAAATAACCGCATTTGTTTTACGTTTCTGCACCAGTGTGGATGTAAGAAAAGTATTTCAACTCAAGACAGAGAAGGAAGAAGACATTATTGTAATAGAAGAGTGGTAGTCCTATGTGTGGAGGTTATATTGGTTTTTGAAAGAACATAATTTTTCTCCTTTTCTAAAAATAGAGTGGTTTAATAAATAATTAATTTCTACAATTAAAAGCACTTTTGAAAACACAAATTGATAGATGAGTATGGGCTCAGGGACCATCATTATAGTCATGGCTTGAAGAAACCATGAAGATTGAGTCTTTAATAAGGCAAACTCTTCCTATACCCAATCTTTTCAAACCTGCACTCTACATAGTTTTAAATTTTCAAAATTGTTCTTCATTTCATAAATTCAGAAATAAAAATTTAAAATTGAAAATAATACATTCTAAAAAAATATATCTGAAAGATATTATTGTGTTCAAAAAATAAAAATCCAAAAACAAAGATCAAAATCTCATTCCAGATAAAAAAATCCACAATACAAAAAAATTTTCTGGAAAAAATAATTCAGAAACATATTCTAGAAAAAGGATCTGAAATATATTTTTTTATATGTATCCCATTTTATTTAAAGGTATTTTTGTCTTTTACACTGAAATTGGGTGCAGGTGCAGGAAGTAATTGCCCTCTACTAAATATAGTAGACCCAAAATTCTTTGCACACGGGTCACCTCTTTGTGGGTTTGAATATTGGACCAACACATTGTAAAGAATAGGAATAAATTGAGGGGTATTTCTTCCTGCACCCTCAATAAATTTTTCTCTGCATCCCATATTTTTGGAAAAAAACTATTTTATCCCTTTAAAAATGATTTTAGAATGTTTAAGATATTCTTGATTCTCTCTCACATTTAATATGCACATGTAATTTGCACATTTACTACTTTTAAATCATATATGAGATTGATGCAATTTTGCTTTGAGTCTCTTTTTTCATGAGTCATCTTTAGACACCATTCTCCTTTAAACCCTTCCACTAGGATCTTTCCTTGTGAGTTAAGAAAGTTTTAGTTCTCCTACGAAGTAGAGATACCAAATTCATTTTGTCTTCCTCCTATACACTTCATTATTCTTATCCTCTCTATCAATATTTTGTTCTTATCTTTCCTAACCATACAAAAAATCTATCACAAACTCTTTTAAAAACTAAAAAAAACAGTTATTTTTCTTAAAATAATAAATTAAATATGCACTTTAACCATAACATAAAAATGTGTGAATGTTATAATTTTTGAAGATTATTTAAATTTTAAAATAGTAAATTTTTATGTATAAATTATTGTATAAATCTTTAAAAACAAAACACCTTATCAATTAATTCGCATTCCTTACCGGTTACTAGGTTTCAAGATTTTGAATTTGTGTATAAAAATATTTTTTTTTATATTTTCATTACTATAAATTATAAAACATTTTTACATAAATAAAAATAAGTTTTAAAACATATAATAAAATAAGTGTTTTTTTGGCAACGAATAAAATGTTAAATGTATAAAATGTTTTTTTTATAATTTTTTAAATTATATTTGGCAATAAATAGATTGTTAGTTTATTAGTCCAATTATTAAATGAATACTAAAAAAATTTATTAAATAACCCTTAAATTCAGAGACAAGCTATAGAAATAATGTTATTCTAATAGGATAAATATGTTATAGCACTACAGGAAAAATTATTTTTAACCCTGCTAAGTATGTTATCCGTAGTTTATTTTTTCTTAAAAGATTCAATATCATTAATGCATTATCGACGATTTCGAGTAATTTTAGAAGATCAATTATTTTTCGATGGTTATGTAAACCTCTATTATTTTTTGAGGTTTTTCAAACATCTATTACTTCTAGGGGTTTTCCATACCCCTATTACTTCCAGTGATTTTTCATACCCCTATTACTTCTAGAGGTTTTTGAAACCTCCGTTATTTTCAGGGAATTTTCAAATCCCCTTACTTCCAAATACCGCTCTTAATTTCATTTTTTTTTTGTGTTTTTTTAAATGGGTTGTGTTTTTACATAGGTAGAAAATTTTAAATATCATAACTATAATTTGTATAAATAAAATGGAAATCTGAAATGAAAAAAATCAAAAAATTTAGATTAAAATAAAAATCATATTTAAGTAAATGAATTTTTAACGGATGTGCAAAAGAAATATTTTGACCCAAATATATTTTTTCTCATCCTTAGATTTTTGTTTAAATACCCCAAGTATAACCTAAAACAAATAATCCTCGAATATGTGTTCCTAAATGATATAAAATTCATTACAAAATAGCAAATCCTCAATCCACCACAAGTTTAGAATATTGTGAATGAGTATAATTAGAACTAACTTCAAGTTGTTTTCCTTCTCTTTTTCTAATTGAAATATATAAAATACATTTAAACTATCATGAAAACATTTATAATCATAGAAATTAATAACTATACATCTCACTGAATTAACTTTAATAAAATTAAGAAACTAACATTCCAAGGTACATCATTACTAGGTTTTCAATTAGCTATTGAACTAACATGCTTCTAGAGATTTAATGTTGTCTTGAATCATTATATTTGCATGATCATTAGGTGTTGGTAGGTAATACAAATTAACAATAGTGTATTCATACAAATCATAAACGAAATGTGCAAAATTAACTTTGTGAGTAAGCTAAAGTTATGCTGTGTTTAAATTATTCTATGAGAGTGTGAAGCTCCAAAGGGAACCAATATATAAGAAAGAAATGATTACATCATATGAGGACAAAAACCAAAGCTCATGTGGAAAAGCTGAACAAAGAGAAATAAGTAAATCTAATTTCAAGTATTCCCAATGAGTTCCTAAACAAATCGTCTTTGCAAGATGGGGCGTAAAGAGTAATATTAGCTAATCTATCATGCATTTGTTGTATTCTCCGTGAATCTGTGTTGTTGTTAGTGGCATTTTTTGTATCTTTGTTAAATTAGTTTCCTTCTTTTTTTTATTTTCAGGGGACCATTTCAAGTTTAGTAAAAGCTAGTGTTAAGAGTACTCTAACTAATGCTTGGTTCATCGGTTCTCAACAAACTCAATTACCAAAAATGACCCCATCAACTCTCTTCCAAAGTTACAGGCATATTCTCCTTTATTTTTCTCATTCTTTATTCATTATTTTCCTTTTATAATTTTAACAATTATTTGAATAGTTAATGAACCAACAATATTAACAATTGTAGAATATAGTCTTTTCACTTTGAACCTAGTTATCAACAAGTATATATATATATTAGTTGGCTCTTAAAAAAAAAGTTATAAAGTGATTGAACCTAGCTGATGAAAACTAGATATGCAGGAATGGTCTTTCAATTTTCAAAATAAATTGACACTTTAAGTTGCACCGTCCAACCATTAATCTGCACATGGAATTTTTATTTCAACTATGGGCTCTACCAAGTGCTAATTAAGCTCCTCAATTCATGTTTCAAAATTCACAAATTTTGCACATAGAAAGCAATTGTTCAATTTGCAAAATTAATACACACCAATAGTTGAACCCACATTCATTCCAACTTTTGACCAATTTCTACTCTGCAAAACGTGTTCCAACTTTACAATTCTCACGAACCCCACAAGTCTTCAAATTAAAGTTTGACTACATCATGATCCCACAATAAACTTGCAATTGTTGTTCCAAATTGAAGCCACTAACTTAATAAGAATATGCATATGAATTCTTGGAATGAACTAACATCAAGTCAATTATCATTTCAATGCACTGTGTCGAGTGGAATGCATGATACCAACTTACGTAAAATAACTTCACCTTGCTCGTTGGACTAACAGTGGCCAAATTGTATCAAACAAGCAACTTAATTCAACAAAGTAAGAGTTGAACCCAACACTTAAATGCATAATGAATCAAATTGAAGTTGGCAACTAAAGTGACTTGCTTAACCCACAAAAGTTTTAGAACTGCATAACAATGGCAGCTACGGGTGTCTACTATGCAATAAAGCATTTTAAAGACTTATTGCACACCAAAAATGCTAAAACTGAATTAATGAAATTGAACTACAAATTTTCATTAAACAATGATTTTCAAATTGAATGTATAGCTGCTTCAATTATTTAAACCAAGTTTACATAACAACAATACTAATACTTCTCTAGAAAACACCAAAAGCCAACTACCGTAGGGTTGTAATTTTGCTAAATTACAAATTTACTGCACCATGAGACCAGTTCCATCACCAATTTCTAATGTAATATACATAGTAATTTTAACATTGCTGTCAAGTGAAATCAAATAGTAATTTCCATCAAGCACAAAACACCAAGAATTTCAACTGTAACTCATCAAATATCGAAACTGGAAATTGTATACTTCACCATAGAGTTTGACAATGGCGGTTAACAAATGAGATACACCAGGGCTACCAGAATGTTCAATGGCTTAAACAATTCATATAATTAGTTGGACATAAACAAGAATTGTTAGTCACCATGAAACAATCAATTTCCAATTAAACAGGCGAATGCAATCAAAATTATGTATAATTTCTACTCTACACACATGCAAAAGTTCCAGCAATCACCAAATCAAAAGAGTAAAAATTGTGCCACTTCAAACTATTGTTTCAAAAATTCAATGATACGAGAAAAATATTGTACTAACTTTAATTACAACAATGAAACATTTATACAAACATGTTATATGCAGTTTAACCAACACACTATGTTTGAACTATCAATGCTTGAACGAATCAACAAAAAATAATTTGATCAAAGGTGCAAAAAAAAAAATCAACTATCTTCCCATGCAATTTAGTGTAAACACTTATGCAGATTACATTCATTTAAACGAACAAGAGGCGAACAAAACTTACAATTTACAGACTAATCTTGAATTGACCAGAACAATGACAATATCATCGTTGAGTAATTCCAAGCACTACAAATCAATTATGTTTGCTCAAAAACCACAAAACCTCTGTTCGTTGATTTTAGGTCGCCAGAAATCGCTACTTTCATTCACCGATGTAAGTATCCAGAAATCGCAACATTACAGTTCACAAATCACACTAGTTTACTTTATCACTATTCCCCAATGGTAGGATTTCAAGAATGTGATGGAAGAATGGAGAACAAGATGAACGAATGAAACACGACAAGTTATAATTCTTCCTTTAAGAAAACAAAACTAATCGATGAGTTCTTCGTGCACCTATCTCACCGAAAAACACTGCATGCAATTGCCGATTAAGATTGCACCATTTCTTGGATGAAGCTTCATCAAAATTCCTCCATGAACAAGGAAGCATAGAAAAACACAAATGTGTGATGTGGAAAAAGTGTAGAAATAGAACTTCTTGTGAAGTTCCAAACTTGCTTGTTTTTCATTTTTCCAAAATCGACTATCTAATACCACATTTTTAACTTTTCTCCCTTCCTGTCAAGTTCCAAACTTGATTCTTTTCCATTCTTTAAAGTTAAACATGGTCATCAATGATGTTTTCATTTCATACAAACAAGCTAGAGTCAAATAAGTTGTGGCAAATCTAGTCATTTCAGGCCTTATCAAGTCCCTTCCCTTTGTAAACTTTTTCAAAATTCTAATTAGCATTGTTCTACCATAAATGTAGGTAGTGATCCTTCTTCCTTTCTTGATAGTAGTTTCATGGACCTTTAATTATTTCTCAAAATCTTCAAAGGTTAAATCAATACAATGGGTAGCACATCAAGTCCAATATAAATGCTCCCTTTTTTGTATCAATAGTTACTAGTAACCACCTGCACTACGTTTTCCTTAACAACAAATTCTATCGCATCATCCAACACTTTAAATACTTTTTCCGCAGTTTTTGAGATGTCGAAGGTATCTAATGAATATAGAAACATAGTTCCTTTGTTCACTAAAAAATTACAAATTGAATGTATTTTCTTGTCTATCCATCCATCATACATAATGGTACAACCTGTTCTCTTCCATTCACCCTTGTACTTTTAAAGTTATATATAAGTTTTGTCCACTACTTGTTTTAGAAGCTTTTCTCTTATATCATGGTATGATGGAGGTTTATAGCCAATGCCATATCTACCAATCATGTCACACATTTTTGCAAAAGTTGGATTTCTAATAACATTGAACGGGATGTCACTTGTGTAGAAAAGCTCAACAATTTGAGAATCAACTTTTTCTTTATCACCTCTTTTGATTTGATTTAGAGTAACTTGAACACCATCAATATATTTGCTTTTAAATATCTTGTTAATGCTAGCACTTTGTTCACTCTCTTCCCCACCATCAATTTGTCCAGGGCTATTGAAATTTCTTTTCTTCAGTAAGACATCTTTAGCTTCTAAAATAACTTTCAACATTAAAACTTTGATTTCTTCTAGTACTGATACACAAGGTTCAGAGTCATATCTAGTTTCGGCAAGATGATGTTTGAAACTAAAAATGCCTCCATTAAATGTCTTTAAGCAATAATTACATTTCATTTTTTTTCATTCCTTGAAACATCAGTTCCATGCTTCCATCCAATATCTGTTCTATTTCCCGCAGAATTCTTACTTCTAGGTGGTAGTGGAATTGCTAAATTTGTACTGACATGACCAGAATTTGAACCACTTCCTGACATCTTACAAAATTTTTACTAAAACATCAAATCAATAAAAAATAATTTAATCCCACTAAATAAAAAAAAAATCCCCAACCAATTTGCCAAAAATCCAAAAAAAAAAAAACCCAATATGCCCAAAAATCCCCAAACCCAACCTAAAAATAGCCCTAAACCCAATCAGCTAAAAAGCCCTAACCCAATTTGAAAAACCTTAACCTAATTTAAAAATCCCCAACCTTAAACCCAATCTGCCAAAATTCCCAACCATAAAAAAAGATCCCCATGAAACCCCAATATAACAACATATTAGACGCACGACATGGCATGGCGGCGAGGTGTGACATAGCGAGGCAGTGTGTGGTGAGGACGACAATAATTCGTGGTGGTGCGAGGCGAGGTGGTGATGAAGATGACATTAAGAATGTGAAAGAGGTATGAAAGAAACCTTAAATCCTAACATTAATGAAACACACCTCTCTAAATAGTTTTGGGCTTCTTTTTTTTTTAGACCTCGTTGACTCGGCCTCGAACTCGTGAGTTTGCATCGAGTTTACCGAGTCAGTTCGAGTCTACACCGAGTCTACCAAAAAACGAGTTTTCCTATGAGTTGACTCGCCAAACAGTATCCAAATTGTAAATTCAAACAGGTTCAAGGGTGAATCCATGAGTTTGATAACCTTGTCTGCACCCTAATCCAATGGATGGGTCACTATTGACAATTTATTGATTTATGAATTTGATTACAACCCCATAACTACATATGAAGACCAAACTTTGTTGATTGGATAAGAATGTTTATGTTTATGTTTTCCAATGAATCTTAAAATTGATTAATAGTGAAGTTCAACAAATCCTTCAGTATTACAAATTACTACAAAATTTCAACAAATTATTGAAAACCACAACCAAACATCAAAAGTCAAAAAATACATTCCGGATTCACCAATCCATAAGTAAAAAATACATTCCAGATCCACCAATCCATAAGTAATTCCCCCCAACCTAGAATATTGCTTGTCCTCAAGCAAAGTAATTGAATCCCAAAAAATAAGAGTTCATTCCTCCCCAAAGAACCTTAGAAACCAAATCTATAGTTCAATATCAGAACAACTTATGAAAAAAGCACAGCATAAAAGAAAAAAAAAATTATGGTGTTTCCAATCAATTCAAACCAAGAAAGGATAAGAATATACTGAATTTCCAAGATAAACAATTGTTACTCTTTACTGAGAATCAAATTAAGGAATTTCTCTCTTAATTCCTCACTGGTGAGTGTTTTCCTTCTCTTTTCACTGATTTCCAAGCTAATTTAAGGTTGCCCTTCAATTCCAATTGATTACAAACACTTTTACAAATATAGATCTTGAGGTCTTTTTCAGGTTGTAATGAGGCTGGGTTTCAAAGAAAATTTGGTTTTTCCAGGATAACAAAATGCACACTTAACAAAAGATTAGCATATTTGCAATTCAATTTCTATTTGTGTTATCCATTATCCCTTCCATAAGATTCATCCACATTGCTTTCCTTTTTATTCTTGTAATCCCCTTTTCTTTTTTTTCTTTTTCTTTTTTTTTCTTAGAAAAGAGAATGAGAATGTGGATTATTTTGTAATCCCCCTTTTTTCTTTTATCTTTTTTTTCTTCTATTCTCAAGATCCCAACAGCCACACCAAACCCAATTCTTCTAATTATAGAAATTTGAATTGAACCTATGCTTTCCTTTTGTTAGCATACCACAAGGTAGGACAATATATGTATATCAGAAGCTAGGGTGCAATAAAACAAATTTCAGCTAAAAAAGGGTTATTTTTTTACACATTTCATTATATATTGCAAATGTTAGCTGTTTGGCCTTGAGTTTTCTCACATCCAACTTTATTAAACATGCCTCAATCATCTCCATGTTTGGTTTTGTGATGCAAATGGACTAGAAAATTAGGCAACCTCAATTAACTCTTCACTAGTGAAAGTCTCTCAAACTGTTCAAAGGTTTCACACTCTCACTTGGTTGGCTAATTTCAATTCCTCATTTGTTCTCAGTCATTGCTTTCAACTATTTACCTTGTTCCATCTTTTATACATTACTATCCTTCCTCAATTTGAGTGATGGTTTCAGCCACAATTTTTTTTTTTCAAATTAAGTCCTTGATCAATCCATTTGGTTGTTCTAATTTAGAACTAGGGTTTGATTTCTTTTTCCAAAAAAAATTTACTATGACTATTCATTTCCTTCACAAAAAAAATAATAAAATTACCATCATCTATCTATGTACAAAATTTCACAAAATATGCAAACATCAACCACTATTACTAAAATAAGTTTGCAATCAACAAAAGTTAAAGTAAGAAATATTAAACTAAACTACTAAAGTCAACTAACTAAATTAATACTGAAATTAAAGTTAAAAAAAATGATAAAACCATTTTTTTTTCATTACGAATGAGAAGCATCAATCTCTTCTTATAATTTTGTCCAACTCTGTGCCAAAATCATCATTCTGGAATTGGTTTGAATCTTCATCTGCTGCTCTAGACGGTCCAGCTCCCATTTCAGGTGCATCTTTTGCATAAAAGCCAGTAAAATTGTCCTCTCCAACTCCCATTTCAAGTTCATCTCCAACTCTAGTCCCAACTCCATACGCTCTGCCTCCCCTGAAAAGTTGTGCCTATCCCTAGGCCAAGATAGATAATCATTAAATTCAGTGGGTGTCATCCATGGATTATTTTGGCCTTAAGAAGAACCATTGTAGAGGCCTTGCGACCCATTTTACTACACATGTAAGCATAGCCATCTCTCAAAACCAAAGTATTCAATTTTATTGGCATTTTAACAAACACTTGGTATGCATGATGTAAAATGGCATTGAATGAGTAATTTTTGGTATTTCATCCATGGAAGACAATGCTTAACTTTGAATAAACTCAAAATAAAAATCATATTCAACATCAAAACATTCAAATATCAACAAGATTGACTCTTTGAGTTTATAGCAATTTAGCAATGAAACCTTGATGATGCTTGAATGAAATGGAAATGGCAATGGCAATGAGAATGGCTATGGAGATGGTAGATTTGAACATAAATACTTACCTTGATAATTGAAGTGTAGATGAAATGATTGAATGGAAATGAAAGCTTTAGAAGAGAAGTTTTAAAACCAGAGAATAGGACACATTGGTTTTGAATGAAATTTTAAAATGGTAAAGTTTTTAGTTTTTTTTTTTTTTAAATTCTCCACCATCAACAACATAACTTCTTCTAGCCTAGGCTAGGTCGTTTTAGCTCAAGTTAAAATTTGGCCGAGAGCAACACATTTTTCTAGCTCAGGCTAGGTCATTTTAGCTCAGGCTAGAATTTGGCAGATAGCAACACAATTTTCTAGCTCAGGCTAGGCCATTTTAGCTCAGGCTAGGCAATTTTCTGACATTAAGCAACAATTAAGTTTCAAAGTGTTCAATTTTCTCAATTATAAATACTACACATTGACATTTATCAAAGTCAAAAAATATATTTCGAATTCATCAATCCATAAGTCAAAATATACATTTCAGATCCACCAATCCGTAATTCAAAAAAATACATTTTAAATATATTAATCCATAAGTCAAAAAATTCATGACACGTCAATCCAAAAATAAAAAAAAAATGCATAATGCGTCAATCTAAGAGTCAAAAAAATATATTTTAGATCCACCAATCCATAAATATCTCAGAACCCAATTTCGGAAACCTCTAAATACACCTTTTTAAATAAAAATGACAATACTAATTTTAATATTTTTAAAAATGTAGCCATGAAGGAAGAAAAATATAGAGGTGCAATGAGAAACACCCATGTTATGGACTATAAAACTATCATTGGCCCACAAATCGAGAGGCTAAGAAGTTCATGAGCATGTGCAACGATCGAGGGGACTGACCACCATTTTGCACGCTTTGGGTAAGTACAGTCGCATGCACAGAAAAAGCTCTGCTCCTCACAGGAATCATCAATACATCCCCGACAACTATTTTGGTCCACAACTTTTAAACACAACTATAGTCACAATTCGCTAGTAGAAGAAGATGGACATATTTCTGCTGCTTTTATTTCTAGTATTAATAATTAACAAGTTAATTTAGTACATTTTCTGTAATGTTGGCCCTGTCAAAAGAACTCTTTCCTACAAGAAAATTAAGCAGGTGTTTTATAATTCAAGCTTCAGTTGTTGATGCAGGAGCCAAATGATTAAGGTTCTCACGCATAATAACACGTTACATACTGGAGACTTTAACATTGTCATTCAGCATGAGGTCCATGTCACATTAAAAAAGGTCCAGTTTCACACTGTCAACGTGAGACACTCCACTCCATCTTACACACAACCACTCTATTTATCCACAGCATGCACCCTCCTACATGCACATAAATCACACACACACACACACTGACACAAACCAAGTCACCATGAACAACCTCACACTTGCATCCATTCTTACTGTGATTTCTGCAGTACTCTTCTTATCCACTCATTTGACTAACACCCCGACAAAACCCACACAAAAACACCTCCATTTCCAAAAGCACATACAAGTAGCCCAATCCACGTGCCAAGGAACACTCTACCCCGACCTATGCGTCTCAACCCTTGCCACATTCCCAGATCTTACCTCAAAATCTGTCCCACAAGTCATTTCTTCTGTGGTCAACCATACCATGTACGAGGTAAAATCATCCTTCTACAACTGCAGCAGCCTCAAGAAGATCAGAAATCTCAACCCACTCGATCATAGAGCCCTCGACGACTGTCTCAAACTGTTCCAAGACACCAACCTGGAGCTCAAAACCACCATTGACGATCTCTCCAAGAGCACCATAGGGTCCAAGCGCCACCATGACTTGCAGACTCTGCTCAGCGGAGCAATGACCAACTTGTACACGTGCCTCGACGGCTTTGCTTACAGCAAAGGGCGTGTGAGAGACAGAATCGAGAAGAAGTTGCTTGAGATATCACATCACATGAGCAACTCTTTGGCCATGCTGAAGAAAGTTCCTGGAGTGAAGACAACAACTTCGAAATCCGAGGTGTTCCCCGAATATGGAAAGATGAAAAAGGGTTTCCCCTTGTGGGTGTCTCCCAAAGACCGAAAGCTTCTTCAAGCGTCTGCGAATGAAACCAAGTTCGATCTCGTCGTTGCCAAAGATGGCACTGGCAATTTCACCACTATAGGGGAAGCACTAGCTGTGGCTCCCAACTCCAGCACAACCAGGTACGTAACACAAAGAGCTTTTTTTTTTACGTGAAAATAAGTAAAATAAACACTAATGATGAAATTGATCTTATCATGAACTATAAGATTAAAATATAAAAAATTATGAGATTTAAAAAAAATCAGTGTAATAATGTTACTTAAAATGTTGACTTTTATGTATGATATATGATAATTAGATTTATTATGTCATTCTTACATAAGAATGAATACAACAGAACTGTTAAACATATTATAGCTGTGTTGTTAAATGTGTGTGATAACAGGTTTGTGATACACATAAAGGCGGGGGCATATTTCGAGAATGTGGAAGTGATCAGGAAGAAGACGAATTTGATGTTGGTTGGAGACGGCATTGGGAAGACAGTAGTGAAAGGCAGTAGGAACGTGGTGGACGGGTGGACAACTTTTCAATCAGCTACCGTTGGTATGTTTCTTCTTCTTCTTCTTCTTCCTTCTTGTTAATATTTTGGATTGATGAGTTAACTTACTTCTGCTTAATTGGTTTGATATTCCACCTTAATTTGAAAGAAAAACTAGGGGAGGCTATAATCACTGTGGTCACTAGTGAGATTTAATCAGTAGCTTTGTCACTTATTAAAGTTTGATAAATGGTATACTTTGCGGCCGTGGTAACTGCTATGTCAAAGACAAAGAAAAAATCATTTGGAAAGGTTAGAAGAAGACAAACAAAATGGCAACTTGATGATGAACCCACATGTTAGTTTAAAAATTAATAGTAAATTAAGTTTGGTAGGTGAATTTGCAGTTAAAATACATAATGTAGGAAAATCATTTTAAATGGTTTGAACAGACACCAACTGTTGGGTTTGTGAAGGCACAGTGGTGCAGTTCCCACATGGATTGAATTGAAAAATAGCGTTGTAGAGGAAGGAAGCATTTTCTAATGGGCTCTTCTTGTCCTTAAAATTCAGATATCACAGACTACTGTCGGTTATTTAACAAATGGTTATTAATATGTAATTACTACTATAGATTCATGTGATGGCACTAGCAAAATGCCTTTTTGTTGTAGTACACCAACTGGGTTTTTGAATGTTTGAAATAGAAGCAGGGAAATTTGAAAAAAATATTGAAAGAATCGGCTTTCCCGTGATTGAACATACTGCTGAAAAATGATAGGTGATGGGTCCATCTGTATTTATACAGGCTTTCTTTCATATGAGCATATGATAATGCAAATATTGTGACTTTTATAATCAATTAATATGCTGCCTATAGCTCATTGTAAAATGCTTGTTTTTCTTTCTCATCACTTTTTGCGTCAATTATTCCTTCTCTGGGAATAACTTTAGAAGACTCCATGTGTTTTTCGGTCTTCCTGTGTAATTCTCAATTATATTGCAATATATCCAGTAATATCAATTGGACTTCTCCGTCAGACATGCATCTCAATCACAGTCACATTAGCAATCTGTATTTTAAATAAATCATTTCTTTTATTTCTTATGGAAGTTGACAGTATAAGCCTTGATGTGGAATTTCCTGCACGAAAGCTTGTAAATAAATTCAATGGACAAGCATCCACTCTTTTAAATACCTTAGAAGAGTTGTCATTGGTCTTTGTTTTTCTCTTTCTATCAAAACATAATATAAATTAAATTAAGAAGTGAAATTTAACTTTAACTGAATGTTATAAAATTAAATTTATAATGAGAGATTTATATTACTTTTTACTATTAAATATTAATGTAATCTTCATTTATATCTAAATTTGTTGTCTCGTACATGATATTATATTTATGGATAGTTCTATAAATGATATTATATTATTTATGAATAATTTGATAGTACGATATTACATTTATGGATGGTTCTATAAATGATACTATATTATTTATGAATAATTTGAAAACGAATGATCAGATAATCAAATAAATTTTTTTATGATAAATTTTAAATAACTTTCCTATCATATTAAAAAATACATTTTAAAATCTAATATTACAAAATCAGTTTTTAAGAAGATATATGTGGATACTTATTTATATATATATATATATATATATATATATATATATATATATATTTTGTTATAAGTGGGATCTCCAGTACTTATTAAATTTATATTCTTTTTCTCTAAGTATTATATGGATATCATTTAATATTGATGTCTATACCATTTTTCAATAGAAAACTGCTTTATAAGACAAAAGTACAATACGTGAAGGCAGGACTTTGGGTTAGCATCTAATTATTTTAATTTATATTTTCACGAAAAGTAGAGTTAGGAACATCTTGGGTCAAAGTATAGGGTCCACGCGTCGATCCACGGACAACTAAAAGGGCATTCTATTATTGTGGATCTGCATAATAATACTCGTCACAGGCCAACAACTTTTCAGTGCCATTAGGTCCACTTTCCTTGTTATTCCTTCTATGCTTTGCCTTTTGCTTTTAACAAATGAAAATGCTTTAAATTCTTTGCTGGCTGTTTATTGTTCAATCATGAATGATGATCCAGAATCTAATCCTTACAGCTTTGACACTTATGGTATTTTGCAGCTGTTGTAGGAGAAGGATTCATAGCAAAGGGTATAACTTTTGAGAATTCAGCAGGGCCAGAGAAACACCAAGCAGTGGCCCTGAGAAGTGGTGCTGACTTCTCGGCTTTTTTCCGTTGCAGTTTTGTTGGCTACCAAGACACACTTTATGTGCATTCCCTACGCCAATTCTATCGTGAATGTGACATTTATGGCACTGTAGACTTCATTTTTGGCAATGCAGCTGTGGTGTTCCAAAACTGCAACTTATACGCACGCAAGCCAAATGAAAATCAAAAGAACTTGTTCACTGCGCAAGGCAGAGAGGATCCTAACCAAAACACTGGCATATCCATCTTCAACTGCAAGATTGCAGCTGCTTCAGATTTAATCCCTGTCAAATCCTCCTTCAAGAGCTACCTAGGTCGTCCATGGAAAACGTACTCAAGAACTGTTTATCTAAAATCTTACATAGAGGATCTGATTGACCCAGCAGGGTGGTTGGAATGGAATGACACATTTGCATTGGATACACTGTATTATGGAGAGTACATGAATAGGGGTCCAGGTTCAAACACAAGTGCCAGAGTTACATGGCCAGGTTATAGGGTCATTAACAGCTCCACTGAGGCAAGCCAATTCACAGCTGCTCAGTTTATCCAAGGCAATGAGTGGTTGAACACCACTGGCATTCCATTCTTCTCTGGTTTAAGTTGAGAAACATTCAAGGTTGCTAACTTCAGGTTTTTTTCCCTTCACTTGTTGCACTCAGTTCGTTGAGTTGATCTTATATATGATAAAGATGTACACATTTTGTTTTAGTATGACAGTTACTTTCATGTTCTTTGTCTTAGGTAGAGCATTGTTCTAAGTTTTCAGCAATAGCCAAACTTAGGAGATTACGTGAATTATAAGGTTACATTAAAAAAATTACGTTTATTATTATTCCTTAGTTCCTATTCATAGTAGCCAGTTCACTATGTATCCAAAATTTACTCTTGTAAGGGACTACTTACTCTCCTGTAAGACACTAATCCCACTAAATCTATTTCAGCTCGCTTTATTTATTTATTTATTCTCAGTGGTGTTTACATCCTTTATAATTTGTATATTTTGAATTAAGTGAGATTTTATAAAGTTTCTTTCTTTAATTGGGTTGTTTATTATTTTTAATTTTATAAGATTTAGGTTGTTTGAAAGGACGTTTGTGGAAACTGTATTAAATTTCTTTTAGAAAAAGAAAAATTTTCATTTTAATACCCAATTTTTTTTAAGATAAGTGTGAAACTATCATATGATTCTTAGAAAAAAAATGCTGACACCCGAAAATATAGAAATGTTTTCTTAAAGAAAAATAATAATGCAATAGTTATATGTTTCTTTAGAAATATATATATTTTTCACGTAACATTTATTAAATAAGAGAAGCTTTAGTGGTGATTTTTAATAATTTTTTATTTAAAGAAATCAAATTTTTGAAAAAAATTACTAAATGTTGTATACCAAATTTTTTAATTTTAAGGAAAAATCTTGTATAAAAAAGCGGTTTCTTCAAAATGAGAATATGAATTCTCAAGTAGAACTAAATAAATTAGTAAAATTTATTTGACATATAAGTAAAAAAATAAAAAAATTATATGGGTATAAAAATGTAAATTAGTTAAGATTTTTTATTAGTTTATATGATTTTTCTAAATATTATAATAATTTCATTTTTTATAAGGCATCTTTCTTAATATTATATTTAGGGTTTAGAGTTTAAGGTTAAAAATAAATTAAAAGAGATAAATTCTTGTCTAAGTGTGTGTGCCGTGTATGCATACGTGTATATGTGTCACAATTTTGATTTTATAAGACACTTTGAAGAAGATTAAGAGAGGAATATACCCTAAACCCTATGTTATGTGGGATTATTGAATGTATGGAACAAGTATCTCATTCAAAGTTTAAGGAAACATATGTTAAGAAAAAACATAAATGGAATCTAAGTATATTCCTAATATCCACCAACAAGTGAAAAAGACGAAATAAAATTGGAATAATAATAAATAAGACAATGTGAATAATTTTAATTATTTTTGGAGTGTTCTCGTAAATGAATTTTTTTAACATATTTTTAAAAATATTTTTCTAAAAATATCACTACAAGAAAATCATTAAGTAGAAATCAATTTTAGAGACAAAAAATAATTAGTCATTATATTGACTAAATTCATATTATTTTAGAGACTACAAAAATATTGGTATCTAAAATGGTTTCTATTGTTAATAAAATTTATAAAATATTTTCTAAATTGGTAACTAGTTAGCTACCACTACAAGAAAAATGATTTTAACGGGGATTTAGTTTTACATTATCTAGGGTTAAAACCTTTATTAAGTCATTTACCCAAGGTTACAGTTTTCTCTGCTAAACCATCCCTGGGGTTTTTTTAAACATCAGGAAAAGTCTTTCAGAACCTCAATTAAATACCATAGGTTTAAGAATTACTGTAAAATACCATGGGTTTCAAAACCTCCGTTAAATACCATGAGTTTCAAAACCTCCATAAAATATCATGAATTTCAGAACCTCCATAAAATACCATGAGTTTCAAAATCTCTGTTAAATTTCATGGGTTTAAGAACCTCCATAAAATACCGTGAGTTTCAAAATTTTCATAAAATGACTTATTGTCTGAAATAACCTTCAACCCCATTTTCTACCACCTCTAACGATCTTCCTGACTTTTCTCTTCCACCGTAGACACATTTCTCTTCGACACAAGCTCAATGACCGTCGACGACAGTCCTAGCAAGGAATCACAATTCAGTCACACTTATGTATATTATATCTTAGGAGAAGAAACACTAAATAAGACATTATCTTATTCTTACACCAATATTGCTTCTTCCATCACCTTACTACCCCCAACTCGTGTCACAAGCCACTATTATTTAGCTCAGCAACCACTAGTGTTTATCACTTTTTTATATATCCTATATAATTGCATTATCTATCAGATGTGGGCTTCAAAGCCATGTGTGTTCTTGGCTACGAGGGCTTCAAAGATTGCAAGAACATATTGTGAGGAGAAATTAACTTTTTCACTTCTCACATTCACATTGAATTAATTATTGGATGCATTTTAAAATAAAGGCCTTAATTTAAAATATTTTAAAATTATGAGAATTAAATATTAAAAATTATAACTAAAACTAAAATTGCCAATAAAACATACGTACATCAAAAGTTAAAACAAAATAAGTCAGATGTTTTGAAGTATGAGCTCATAACAAGAAAAACTAGAAATTATATAAACCAACAACTACCAATCATAAGAAATATGCAAATATTGTTGAAATACTTATTATCTAAGATTAGATATTGAAATACTTATTATCGAAGATTAGTAGTTGAAATACCTATTATCCAAGATTATTTTGCTGAATTTTTAAAAGTTTAGAAAACTTATTTGTAATGTAAAGTTACACTTTCAAAATTTTAGATAATTTAGTTATAAAATATATAAATATATTAAAACTATATAGTTTTTAATTATTTATTTATAAATAGATTTAATTATATTTATTTATTGAGGTTTGAAAATTTTGGAGTGTTTTATTGATTCTACAATAAATCTTGGGAATTTAACAAAGTTAAAAAAACTTTCGTTATTTTATTAAGGTTTTAAAATAAACTTTTGAAACTTAACAAAGGTTAAAAAATCTCTGTTGTTTTGTTGAGGTTTTAGAATAAACCTTTAAAATTTAAGAAAGGTTAAAAAAAAACCTCAGTTATTTTGCTAAGATTTTAAAATAACCCTTTGGAATTTAACGAAGGTTAAAAATCCTCTGTTATTTTGCTGAGGTTTTAAAATAAACCTTTAAAATTTAACGAGGATTAAAAAAATCTCCATTATTTTGCTGAGGTTTTAGAATAACCTTTGGAACTTAACGAAGGTTAAAAAAACCTCAATTAATTTAATCAATTCCTGGAGTTATACTAACCTCTGCTAAATAACCTCTATTAAAACCTTTTTTCTTGTAGTGTAAGAAAATTTTAACTACCAACTTTAAAATCTAATCATATGGTTTTTGATTTTGAACTCTTTCCATATGTTCAAATATAGTTGAACGTTGAAGGTTGATACTTATGTATTTGAATTTTGCTCAAATCTTGAGTTTCTCTTTCTTCATTTTTGTGATAGACGCTCGAAATAGAAACTTTGACTCTTATTCCTTTTGCATGCTTCAGTACTGTAATTGCATCTGGAAAAAATTTGATAATGATTGATCGTAATCTGCATTATAACACTTGGGTCAGCATAAATCTCATTGCGCACTTTCATCTTTTTTTCATTAGAAGCTTAAATAGGAAACTCCTTATTTCATCTTCATATGCGTCTTTTAAGTGTTGAAGATATTTTTGGAATCATTCGAAATATCAATATTAATAATAATTATCATATAATCTTTGATTTTCATAATTATCTAAACCTTTTATTTGGGATTTTCACTAAAAGACATTTTCAAAATACTTTTTAAGTTTATACTCGATTTAAACATTGAGAAACAATTAGACTTTAACCTAGATATATTTTCTTAATATATTTTTCAAAAATCATTTTAATACAATGAACAATTGTGTTTTTGTTTTTCGAAAACTTTCCAGTTAAACACTGTATATTTAAAAACTTTCTAATATTGTCTTAATCTTAATCTTTAAAGCATATCAGTACTCGAAACACTTTGTAATCATCAAAGAAAATATATTTCATTCAATAATCATTCAGACACCTAATATTTAAAGTTTTCGAGATGCTCTGTATTACATAAACAAATACGAAAACTTTTCAAACTTAATTAATTATCTTATTTGAAAATTTTAATTTGTATTTATTAAGATCATCAAATAAGGTTTGAAAACATAAAGCAATCTCAGAAAGAAAACCAATATCATAGAAATCAAGTATAGACATTCCCTTTTATATTTGATTTTCTAACGTGTAGAAGACGAAGTGATTGTCTATCATATATAAGCTCCAATGATCATCTAACATGGCCATTACCACTATTTTGTTCGACTTATCTTGTGCCTTGGAGTTGTCTAGCGTGTTAAGTCCTTAGAGACCATTTGACGAGAATGAAGACTTGATCATCTAATATAAAAATGATGACCAAATCGTTTCATTAAAGATGATGACCGGGTCGTCTGATTTGAAGACGATGACTAGATCGTCGAATATATTTATGATGACAGTATATTCTTATTCTTATTGATTTTTAGTAACATCTAGTAAGTTGATTATCTAGTGATAATCTAACAAGATCTTCTATTGTGACCTTCTACTATTATATTGTCTAACATGTTTACTTTAGTGAGACCTGTAAGATTGATATCGTAGACTCTTTGGCATGTTGATTTTCCAAATAGGTCTTACAATACTGTCTAAAGTGTCTTTATTTTGTGAAACTATCTAGTTAGTCTATGCACAGTAAGAAATTCTAATACTTTAACACTCTCTCATCATGAGATTTTCTAATGGGTTTTAGATTGTCTAGTTAGTTCTAGACCGTTTGACATCTTAACAAGTTCTTCTTGTTCATATTCCAGGATGATTCCAAGTGGCTGACATCCTGACTAAACCTTTGTCTGAGTCTTCTTTTCATAAGTTTCGTCATAAACTTATGGTGGTTGTTAATCCCACAATAAGTTCACAAAAGGCTATAAGTTAATTGTTGCATAACTGATATAACAACTATATATATATTTATTCTTGCCTTTCTCCCTAATGAACATAATAATATTTTCTTTCACTCATCTGGTCTAACATGTAGTTCATAGTTCATGGATTGATCATCTAACACTAAAAGAAAATGGGATATTAATTGAGTAAAATTTGCATTGGTCAAGAGTGGACGCGAATTGCATCGGCCAAACCCACGAAAAGTCGATGCATGGAGGATGCGAAAAGAAAGTGATAATAATAATAGTAATAATAAAAATTAAACAAAATCACAGATTTGCGTCGGCTTGGCCAACGCTAAAAGAAGTGAAGTTATTGCGTCATCGTCAGTTTGCATCAGTGATGGGTAACGCGAAGTGTGTTTCCATGTTATATAACGAACTTCAGCTCTTCGTGTTCACTTTCCCCCAAATTAAAAACCTAACCCTAATTTCTCTCTCTTCACTCTCGAGTTTCCCCCGCCCCCAGCCCACTACCTGTGCCTCCGTCAGCCATTCCCGCCCCCGCACTGCCTCCATCGCTGCAGTTCCACTGGTTGCCTCGTGGAAGTTGTCTCCACCATCGTTGGTCTTCTCTACCTTCTTCCTTTTCTCTGTACCTTGTTTATTTTTTAAAAAATTATTCTTAAGGTTTTTTTTCTTCATTTTAGTTCCAACTTTATACCTCAACCATCGCTGGTCCACCATGTTAAGCTCCACTTGCAACTCCAACTTTGTGTTCCATTCGCTCTTCTATCTTAATTGACAAAAGGTAAATTTTAAAAATTTCAGACTTTGGTTTTGAGGTTTTGATTAATTTTTTTTTTGTAATATTGTTGTTTATGTTTATGATTTTATCTGAATGGTTTGTTTATGTTTATAATTTTATCTGAATGGTTTGTTTTATCATTTGCGGGGAAAAATGAAATTCAAAAATTGTGTGGAAACATTAATGGGTAGCAAAATTAAGTATAGGATATTAGGTTTGTATTATTAGTTAGGTATATATATAATTCTAAAACAAATTAAAACAAGGTTGGTGTATTATTAATTTTAATTTTTTTTCTAGCTTCCATTTTTGCGTGGGTCTGACCCATGCAAGGTTTTGTGTGTGTGTGTGTGTGTATATATATATATATATATATATATATATATATATATATATATATATATATATATATATATATATATATATATATATATATATATATATATATATATATATATTGCGTCGGCTAGGCTGACGCGATTTCTGATTTCAATTTTTTTTTTTGCATAATAATGTTTTTGATTCATCTGCGTCGATCTAGTCAATGATATTTCATCCATGTTTACGTTGGCTAGGCCGACAATATTGACATCTATCTCACGTCGACTTGGTCGACACAATTTGCATCGCTCTCGCTGCTCGATGAAAAATGAATTTTGTTTTCACATTTTTTCCATTGACTTCTTGATCAATGCAAATCCGGTATTTTTTCATCGATTTTCGTTGGTTTGCATCCTTTTTTACTGATGAAAAAGATGATTTTTGTTGTAGTGTAAAGATTAATTCATGATTTGTTAGTAAGATACATAAATTTAGGATTCCTTAGATCAGCAAGATATATAAAATCCTTTATATCCAACCTGATGAAATAATGAAACTTAATCAACATAAGTTGATGGGTAGACTATGGACAAGCCAAGATCGTGAAGACATAATTATTATCTAGTTTTTTGTACAAACTGAAATCTATTTAAAAAGTTTATCTTACATTTTTGCATAGATATGGATTTTGAATGGCACTCCTTTTCTAAAAGCAAAGTTATCTATGAGCTATATGCAGTGTTCATTAAGTTGTAAGTTAGCTTACCCCCGTCACATCCTCAAAAGGATTAAGTAGCAGATGAAATGGCAAACAGTTTCAAAGTATCAGCTCCAACGAATCTGGGTTATCACCAAGCACGTGTACTCATTAGTTCTTGCTCTTCTTTAAACTTATGGGCTTTGATGCCTATAAAACTTCATAACTAGGGGGTGTTTCTTCATGCACCCCATAAATTCATTCTTTTATGAGCTTTACCAATTTTATTTTACATTTTCTAAAGTCCACATTAGGAAAACGACTCTTTGAGACCAAGAACAGTAAAACATTTTCATTTGATAACCTCTAAAAATAATATAATAATATTTTACATTGAAAAAATAAATAAATATAATTAAAATATTAATTTAATGAAATATTAAATGAGTATTTATTGTGCCCATTAATATGTGTCTAAATAACTCTTTCATCCCTCTACCCCACAAAACATTCAAGAGATATTTAATTCTATTATTAACTCCTACTAAACATATAATTTACACATAATTAACGGCAATTGGTAATTTAATAAAACTTACAATTTCTAAGGACATTTTATTTTTGTATATTAATATAAATGAGTGATATTATTTTACAACTGATAATTAAATTTGATTTATATTAAACGGTAGTAAATCAATAATATATGTATGAAAGATTTAAAATAGTTTTAAAAGAAAGAAAAGAGTGATATATTAGAAACAAAAATAAAGGAAGAAAAATAATATTTGATCTATTACATTGGATTTGACACACAAAAAAATGACAATTACTTCCAGTACCCAACACAATTTAAAAAACTCCAAAAATACTCTTTATTCCGAAAATGAAAATCTGGAATTGAAAATAATGTAATCTGGAAAAGTATATTCGAAAGAAATTACTGTATTCTAGATATAAAAATTCAGAAATCAAAATCAAAATCTCATTCCAGATAAAAATATTCGAAATTGAAAATAATACATTCCAGTAAAATTTATCCAAAAAAGATTATTATATTTAAAAAAAAAATCCAAAATGTAATTTTATATATACTTATTTTTTTAAGAGTATTTTTGTTTTTTCCCCTTATAATTGGGTGAATTACCAAAAAAAATAGAACAACACAAAGTAAGGATTACAGTAAATGTAAAGTCGAGGTATTTGTTATAATTAAATTGTTTTATAATCTATGTTTCTATACATTAGTATTTCCTGACCTATGCTATAAATTATTTATGTTTTCTAGATTTATGTTTATTACTGTGGTTCTATTCGCTAGTTTACTATTTTATATACTAACGTTACACAATTTATTATCTATATTAATATTTCTAATTACTAAAAAAAAATTATGTGATACTAAGCGTGCGTTTAAAGTTTTAAAATGAATATTAAATTTAATACTATTAAAATGTAAAAATCTGTACTTTTAAAAAACTATAGCCATATGTGTTGTCTATTTTCATGAAGCCTATTCAATTTGAATGCTAAACAAATATATAATAATATATATATAACTATAACATGTGTTTTATGAAAACTAAGCACGTTCAGCTAATTTTAGTTTTTTTAAAAAAAAAATTTAAATAATTCACTGAGTCAGATTTACCGGTGTGGTGTGCTTCCCAACATGCTATAGAAATTACATAATGTTTTAATAAATAAATATTACTTTTTATAATATACAAAGCATAACTTCATAACTCGAGATAAGACTGCTATATAAAGAACTCTACTGATTTTGGATAATCGAAACATTTGAATATCTAAATAAACTCATCTAATAGAAACGGAGATACATATAATCTCTAAAATATAGAATACGAGGATATGAATCTATATATTATACAATTATAAATTATATAAATTGATAATAAAAATTTATATGTATAAATATGTTTTAGTTCTTTTTTTTAGAATAGAAAGATATTTTTTATGACTGGTTCAAAAGAATTTGTTCCTTATTTTTATTATTATACTAAAAATTTATACTATAAATTTGAGTTTTTAGAAAATTAATGTATTTTTCATTTTTAAAATTTTATTAGAACCGTACTAAAATTGTCAGAAATTCAACAAATATTTTTTAAATTGGATATTTCACCAATAAATATCCTATGAGTATCGTATCTGATAAACGTGTTCGACATGAACACGTCATTTAAGAAGAGTGTCTGAGCCCCATAGATCCAAACAACTTGTTTTATTCATTTAAACTTGTCTTTGACAAATTAATTTTCAGAAAACTCTTCAAAAATGTCTGGAAACATTTCAAAAAATCCCTAAAATTCTTGTCATAATTTTTTCTAAGAATAAAAGTTGTTGTAAAAGTATTTTAGAACTTGATGATAGCTTCTTTTTTTTTTTTTGTTCGAAACTACTATGAAAACATACTCTACGATTGCATCTTAAACCTTCACCAGAGGTTTGGAGTTTGGACACAGGATGGGTTACAGATGTTACCTTTGAGTGGTGAGCATGTTCAAGGATCATTAACTCGTGGGACCTAAGCCTACTTTCTTAGATATTTTAATTATTTTTTTAATTTATATGTGAATCTTGTCCTGAGTCGTTCAGACCAATGATAAAATCACCGCAGACATGCTGACAAAGAAGAAAAAGAACAAAGTAAACAACCTTATATTAATTTCGTTTCCAGAAACATCTTTTAATTAACTTGGTAATGACAGTTTAAGGTAGTATGCTAGAACTAGAAGCATGTCTGAGGATATGAAAGCCAACCAAACATGTACTCTAAACAATCTAACGGTGTAGAAAGCATGTACTTGCAAATAATCATTCCATGCGTTGCATGGTTAATTAAAACCGTGCATGAGATTACTAAAGCCAGATATAAATTGGAAATTTTTCTCATAATCCACACATTTCTACAAAAATGAGAGAAAAGTGGTGTCAGTGTTCTCATTGAGCCCTGATGAAATACGATTTACATGTGTGTATTATCTTTTGCTGCAGAGAGATACGAAGAAAATGGGCATGAAATGCGTACTGGTGCATGTGGGAGGACACAGAAGCACATGGTAATGTGTCATTATGTCAATACCGTGCAATCGTTTTCTGACCAAAGCCTTACCTAATTCATTTTTTCTTCTTTCTTCTTTTTATTTTGAACAAAACAACGACGAATCAGAGGGCAGAACAAAAAAAATTTTACTCATCCCAGCTAATTTTCTTCCTTTTCCAACTTCATCATGCACCCTTTCTTTTTATTCTTGCCTTTTCCATTTCATAACTTCATCGCCCTACACCAATTGCATTTTTCTGATTCATATATAATGATGATAGGATGATTTGTTAGGTAGGTGTGGCTGATGATTCAATGTTATATTGAAAACTTATAACCTTCATTTTCAATACAAAAACTTAGTTCATTTCATATTTATTCTTTTAAAATATAATTTCCATTTTAATGCTAATTAATGATACTAATAAGTAAAATAGCTAGGTTTGCTTTAATTGCATGGTTTACTATTAAGCTATTATTATTTTGTAAATTTTACTATATAATTAGTTTTTCATTTCAAAAAGTAACAAAATACCTAAAAAATTAATGTCCCTTTATCATTAATATTTATAAAAAGATGTTGTGCTTTCAAAATGATAATAAAAAAACGTAAAAATTGAAAATATATACATTGGTAAATATATGAAAAGAAACTAATAATAGAACATATAAAAATTGAAAACTTGACAATAAAGTGTATGATAAAGAAATTAAGTAATAAAGTTGGCTGTATAATTAATTTAAATAGTTATAGGACCTTAATGTTTAAGTACAGTTTTTTCTTTGATAGTGCAAATTGGTGATAATTTAATCTTTAAAAAATATTTAATTTTTAATTACGTAATAAAATAAAAATTAGTTCATAAATCTTGCAATTTAATGAAAAAGATCTCCTTAAAATATATAATTTGGAGTTAAATTAATCCTTAAACATTATGGTTAAAAAATTAAGTTTTCTTTGTTGGATGAATTATTGGTTTGACATGGATTTACACTTTTATGTACCAAAAGAAGCATCTGAACTAAAATAAAAGAAATTAAAATAAAGAATTATATGTTAGTTTTAGTTTGTGAGTTTATTTTGTGGTATCTGATAAGAAGCAATAAGCATTTGGTGTTGTGGTGCTTCTTTGTCTTAGGGTTTATGACTATTGGTCTATGAACTGCTAACGTGCAGCTTTATCTCTCCTTCTGCTTTCTCGAAACCCTGCCATGCTATGAGATAAAGCAGCAATTTAAGGAAAATTTGCATTGGTCCAACCAAATAATGCTGTATGGCATATGCGATACACATGCAGCACAACTTCAATCATTTTATGAGAGAATCATAGTGCAAAGTTATTCTTCTCCACATGCTGCTAATACTACCTTTATTTCGCCCAAAAATCTTTTTAACACTATAATATTCGTTATACTATAATTTTTTGTTTTAACAATCTTATCCCACCTTCTCCTTTGCCTAGTTAAAATCTTAGAATATCCATGATTACGATTAACTAAATAGATTTTATAAACTAAAATTAGTTTATTCAAAAGTCAAAAATGAAAATTTATATAAGAAAACATTTATAAATTAGTTTATACATACACTAAGTTTGATTTATGAAGAAATTAATTTAATTTTGTTTTATTTCTCTATCCTATAAGTGTTCGGAAAACACATGAGTGTGCGATCTAACCTATTCTATATCAAATTAAATTTTTCAAAAAATAAACCATTTAAAAATAACTATTTAGCTAAAAATATTGAATATCAATATATTTAAATAAATATGTACTAATATTATTATTATTATTAAATTTGTTAAAATGTGTTAAGATTTTAAATTTATATATTTTTAAATGCTAATCACGTTAACCAATGTAATGAATTCAACTTAAGTTTATAAATTTATTGAAAGATAAATTAATGTATACGCATACTATAAAATATATTTGAAATAAGTTATCATGTGAAATTAAACCCTAAAAAGATGTTTATATATATTGGCTTAAACTATAATAATTTACCTCATTGAAGCGAGGACAATTGAATTTTATGGAAAAGGATTGAAAAGAACGAAAGAACGAGAAGTGCGGTTGAAACGCATAATGAAACTTAATATCCCTCCAATTATGCCATCTTGAGTCTATCCAAATGGGATGAACATGTAGGGCTAGGTTGGAGTGTCACTGGGAACCCACCCAAATGCTCAATTTCCTTTTAGCTTATTCATTCAAGTTCAATGGATTTTTAGTTTCGGAAAAGTTTCAGATGGAGTGATAAAAAAATTGTTTTTGAACTAAAGAAAGTATATAGTGTTTATAAAAAAAAATGTTTTACGATAATTTATCATTTATTTTTGTGGTAATATCATTATCTGTGCCTTTTCTTCTTGAACATTTTCTGAAAAATCCTCAGTCACGTATCACATCCCTTACATAACTAATCAGCGAATTTGAAGGTTGGTGTCTTCTCTCCATGCTTAGCTCTTGCCTTTTCCCACACTTATCCTCCAACTTTCAAGCATGGATGGAACACATTTCTTCTTTTCTATCTGCTTTGCGTTATGGCCAACAACTTCTCTCACCAATTATCAACTAGCTTTGACTCACTTCAACTACATAATGCAAACAACACACACCAAAAGAATTAATGTATACTTTGAAATCCAAACCAAATAATGTTATTTCCTCTTTGTAGTTTTTAAGATATTTATAGTGTTTACATATGTCAATAGTTTATGCATTTTTTTTTCCATTTTTTACTATAAAAAATAATATATTTTAAGTGTTTCTATATATTTTGTCTTGCCCCCTAACTAATGTCTTTGCGTTATTATTAATGATGTTTAAAGTTTTAAAGTTGTTCAAGGACTATAATACCAAAATATTACAATTACCATTGCATTGAATAAACAAATGCAAGTAACGTACAAAATGTAGGAAAATAAGCCATACACTGCAAAATAGTTTATTCTAATTGGCCTAACTTAATTGAGAGCACACGTTAAATTTGTGAAGGAAGCTTGTAACGTTTGTGTAGAGAAAAGTTTGTAACGCTTGTAACTTCCAATAGTTTTCTTAATAAAATTACTCAAAAAGTCTAAAATTAGGAGAGACACAAACCAATTTCTTCTCAAAGGGGATGAAAAATATATTTAACTTTATTTTAAAATATCATACTAACTATATATTTATGCAATCAAATACACACCATCATAAATAAATTAGTTTATCTATCATATTTTTAAGTTCTTAAGAATTAAAAAAAAAATGTATTTAACTTTAATGATTGAATAACTTATTAATCAGTGTATAAGGTAGATGCTATTCTTTTATTCTATTATTTCTCTTTAGTTAGTTTATAGGTGTTTATGTCTATATATAAGTCTCTGTGCTTACCACAGTTACATAATAATACATTTTCTCTCTTTGTTTTTAATATTCCAATATGGTATCTTGAGCCACAATTTTTTTTTTCTCTTCTCTGTCAAGTCATGACCTCTCCTTCATCTTCTTCTTCTTTTACCTCTGACCATTCTTCTTCTGTGTCATCAATGGCCATCTCCTCCATCACCGTTCATCATTTAAATACCCCCATCTTCCTCAAACTCAATGATGATAACTTCCTTGTATGGTAGCAACAAGTTTTGGCTACTCTTCGCGGTCTTGAGTTAACACATTTCTTGGATGGCAATGTTGTTCCTTCTGAGTTTCTGCCAACCCAGAACAACCAAACCCTAGACAATCATGCACATCGTTTCTATCACAAACAAGACCAGTTCCTTGTGGCATGGCTCCTTGCTTCCATGTTTGCTTCTCTGCTAACCAAGATGGTGGGTCTTGATTCCTTCGCTCAAATCTGGAATCGCCTCCTCACCCACTATGCCTCTCACACTCGTGCAATGGTCAAGAAGTTTCGACTTCTTCTAAAGAACCTAAAGAATGATTGATTTGTTTCTACCTATGCCAATGATATCAAGAAAGTCGCTAACTCTTTGGCTGCAGTTGGTTCTCCGCTATCCACTGCAAATCACGTCGATGCTATTCTCGATGGCTTATCTCCAAATTTTGATGGATTCATCACTTCCATTCTTTCTCGCAGTGACCCGAATATTGTGGATGAGCTTGAAGCACTTCTGCTTGCACAAGAGGAACATTTTGACGAACACAAACTCGCTCAAGATCCCCTCCTTTAGGTTAACACTATTTCTGCTCCAAGGCATGTAAAAAGCCAAAATCGTAAGAAATCTTCTGCTTACACTCCTAGAGGAGGACGTTCTCACACCGCTCCTACTCGTCCTTCTGTTTGAACTTCGTTCCATCAATTGTCTTCTTGGCAATCTGTCAGACAGTTTTGCCAAATTTGTCACAAACTTGGTCACACTGCAGACACATGTTGGCATCGATATGATCCTCCACCCACCTCTTCCTTCACTGCCAACGTTTCGCAACATACTCTGACTTTTGATAACAACTTTGCACCATCCATTCTTGGCGCTCCTTCTACCATTGAAGACCCTCTGTGGTATCCCGACACTGGTGCTACACACCAAGTTACCAAAGACCCCAAGATATTCACACATAAATAATCCTATCATGGTATTGATGACCTCAAGCTAGCTAATGGCTAAGGTACGCATATTTTACATACTGAGTCTGCTTCATACAATGCTCCTGACTCACACACTGTTTTCAAACTTCATAACCTGTTACATGTTCTTGACATTACCAAAAGACCTCATTAGTGTTGCTAAATTTGCCAAAGACAATAACATTTAATTTGAATTCTTTCCTAACTTCTGCAATGTCAAACATTAGGTAACTCAACAGATTTTACTTCGCGGAATTATTAAGGATGGGCTCTATGTGTTTCCTCCCTCCACTAATCTCACTGGTTTCACCGTTAACTATGCTTCCTACAAACCCACGCTTCCTACTTTACAGCTTTGGCACAATAGACTTGGTCATTGTAATTTCTCTATTGTTAAACGTGTTTTGAATAGCTGTAATGTTGTTTATTCTTCTACCACACGCTTTTGTGAACCTTGTATACATGGAAAACATCATTAGCTTCCTTTTCATACCTATGTTTCACAATGCATTGCACCTTTACAGTTAGTTTTTATCGATATATGGGGTCCTGCTCCTGTATGTGCTTCCAATGGTACTCGCTATTATATTTCCTTTTTAGATGTTCACACCAAATACACATGGCTATTTCTTTTACATAATAAATCTCAAGCACTAAATTCTCTTATTCGTTTCAAAACATATGCAGAAACTCAAGCAAGTTTCAAACTGCGTGCTATCCAAATTGATAATGCAAAGGAATTCATATGTTTCAAAAGTTTCACTCAAATGCATGGCATTGTTCATCTTTTCACTTGTCCCCACACCAATGAGCAAAATGGTTCCATCGAGCGCAAGCATCGGCACATCTCTTATATGGGTTTAACTCTTCTCTCTTCTGCTTCGTTACTTATCAAATTTTGGGGTGAAACTTTTATAACTATTGTGCATATTATTAACATGTTGCCTTCCCCTGTTTTACAAAATAAATCTCCTTATGAATTGTTGTTTCACAAACTGCTTGTTTATAACACTTTAAAAATGTTTGGGTGTCCATTCTATCCTTTGCTTCGACCGTACAACAAACACAAACTTGATTTCAAATCTGCATGCTGCATTTTTCTTGGCTACAACGTTCATAACAGAGGCTACATTTGCCTCTCTAACACTAGTAAGGTTTATATTTCTAGGCATGTCATTTTTCATGAAGAATTATTCCCCTATGACCTTCCTGAATATAACTTTCATCCTCTTATGCATGATAATATTGATTCTGACTCTTTGAACCACGCTATCATTGTTATTCACTCTTTTGCTGTTAATTCTTCTCTTGTTTCTCAACTCCGCTCTGATTCTCCTGATCTTAATAATTCTCAACCTTCCTCTTCCTTGTTGCCTACCTCCTTCATTGATCCTGGCCCTGTTAATACTCATTGCATGACAACGAGATCCAAAGCGAGGATTTTCAAACCCAAAGTTCTTCATACTCACTCTATTTTACAACCATTTGCTCCAACGTCCATCACCGAGACGCTCGCTTCTCCTCCTTGGTTTCAAGCAATGACTGATGAATACAATGCCCTTCTCAACTATAACACTTGGTCCTTAACATCTCTTCCTGAAGGAGCTAAAGCGGTTGACTGCAAATGGCTCTTTAAAAACAAATACCATGTTGATGGTTCTTTTCACAGGCACTAAGCGCGTCTTATAGCTAAGGGATTTAGACAAACTAAAGGGTGTGATTATTATGATACCTACAGTCTTGTGATTAAACCTTCCACCATTCGTCTTGTTCTCACTCATGCGATTTCTGCTAATTGGCATGTTCGTCAAATTGACATAAATAATGCCTTTCTGAATGGAGATTTATAGGAAGATGTCTATATGCACCAGCCACCAGGGTTTGTGTCCGACACTCCACATCTAGTTTGCAAACTTCACAAAGCTTTATATGGCTTAAAATAGGCACCACGATCATGGTTTTAAAAGCTAAGTAACACTCTTCACACCTTTGGTTTTCATGCTATCAAAAGTGATTCTTCATTATTTGTTCAGTTTCATTCCTCATACACAATCTTTATTCTCATATATGTTGATGATATTATCATCACACGATCCTCCTTACAGGAAATTCAGAATCTTATATCCAAACTCAACTCTTGTTTCGCTCTCAAGGATCTTGGCCCTCTTCATTAATTTCTCGGTGTCCAAGTCAAGTGTCTTTCCAATGGCGGTCTGCACTTGTCTCAACATAAATATATTCACGATCTTCTTATACGCACAAACATGCATGCTGCCAAACCTCTACCCATTCCCATGCAAACTAATCTTCGCATACCAAAATATGCCTCCTCCGCTCTGCTTGATCCATCCATGTATTGATAAGTTGTAGGAGCTCTTCAATATATACTTGTCACACGTCCTGAGTTGTCCTATACAGTGAACAAAGTGTGTCATTATATGCACGATCCACAAGAGCATCATTGGAAGGCAGTTAAATGCATTTTATGCTATCTTGTTGGCACTCGCTCTCATGGCTTGCTCATTCAACATAGCTCCTCCACAAAGGTATGTGCTTTTAGTGATATTGACTGGGGTAGTGATGTTGATGATAGGAAGTCCACCATTGGCTACTGTGTATATTATGGTCCCAATATCATTGCGTGGTCCTCATATAAACAATGGGTTGTTTCTCGTAGCAGCACTGAAGCTGAATAACGCAACATTGTTGTAGCTCTAACTGAAGTCATTTGGTTGTAATCTCTTCTACAAGAACTGCACCTTTCCTCCACTCAACCACAAGTCTTCTCAGACAATCTGGGAGTTGCTCTTCTCAGTGCCAACCCCATCATGCATTCTCGAACTAAGCATTTCGAACTAGACCTACATTTTGTTCAAGACTATGTTCAACAAAACAAAATTTGCTTGCTTCATCTCCTTGCCAGATTTCAAGTAGCTAATAGATTCACTAAATCCATTTCTGGTCCCTCTTTTCTAGACTTTCGTCGTAAACTTATGGTTGCTACTCCACCCCCATAAGTTTACAACGAAGGATATTGGTCAATGTATAAACTAAATACTATTATGTTATATTATATTATTTCTCTTTAGTTAGTTTATAGGTGTTTACATTTGTATATAAGTCTGTGTGCTTACCACAATTACATAATAATACATTTTCTCTCTCTGTTTCTTATATTTCTATATAACTTTCAAAAGCACAAATTGAACATAATTATTCGTGACTCAATTTTAAATTTATATTGTATTTTATAAGTAGTCAAGATAGTTGTTTATATGTATCCGATCACTATTTGTACAACAATTTTCATTGATTTTTCATAATTAAATTTTTTATCTACTTTTCACAACAAAAATTTTAATGTAAGTAATTTCAATTTTTTCAAAACATGAATATATCATTCCATACCATTAATAGTTCAAGTGCTTAATACACACTACATCCTAAACCCGCTTACATAAATCTGATAACACATTCCATTTTAAACTAAATTCCCACTAAATAATTACAAGCATTAAAAGTATATTTATATATTTAGTTAATCAAATTAGAGCTATACTCATCAAAAGGATTTAAACAATATAAGAAATAAATACAAATGTCAATTTCCTCTGTTTTAGGAATTTGTTAAACAAAATTACAATTTGCTAAGTCAAACATTAATCAGTTGATGAGTTTTTAGTATTTTTTTCTTCTTTTTTATTAAAGTAATTATTCAACAAAATATATTCAGTTTAACAAAAATTTTCAAGATTTTTTTTTTTCACTCCAAACTCGTTAGGTGGTTTTGAGAATTTCTTAGTGAATTGTGTATAAAAAGAAGTATAGTTTTAAAAAAAATGAGGTTTTCATTTATCATCTCATCAACTCATATTTAACTATAATGTAACAATTTAATTAATAACGTCATTACGGTATTTCACTTATGATTTAATAATGGTAAGACCTAAATTTAATTTAACATAAATTTTAAATGGATAAAGATTTGAAATTTTATAATGCAAGTTAGACATTTATTTTTTATTTCATTCTAAAAAAATTATTTTCCTAAATTTCCTATGTTTTCAGAAAATATTTTTATTATCGTTATTCTGATAGATTATTTTTATTAATTTGTAAGAAATAAAGCATATTTCATAGAGTTATAACTATATTCACGCATTTTATTCAACAAACTAAGTTATCCTTAATAAATGAATTAATTTAAAATTAGTTTACTGCAAATTAGATGATAATCTTCCTTTCTTTCTTTTCATGCATGCAAACAATTTTTTCCTCCATTTCTATAACTTTTCTCTTTTCTCCTTAACTTCATTCCTCGTCTTTTTTTACGATCATATCACACCCTCTAATAGTTGGTGAAATAAATATTATTTATACCAATGAGTTTTTCTTTTAGAGCAAATGCCTTTTGCTTTGAAAATTATTTTGATTATTCTTTTACTTATAATTGAGCTCTATCTCAGTTTGGTTAATTAGTAAAAGTGATTCTCTCAACCATTTTCTTCTTTTGAGTGTGGTTTATTTGGTTTGTAGTTTTAGATCTTTAGAATGTTCTTGAACTCTTTGATATGTTTCTATATGCTCCATTATTTTCCATTTTCCAAGTAAGTAAAGTTATTTTTGCAATTTTTGTATGTTATATTTTGTTGGGTATCAACTTTGTTCTATTTTTAACTTTGTGTAGTATTTAATTTTTTTATTATGAAAATAGATTTAATTAAATAGTACTATAAATTTGTTTAGTTGTTTAATTATGAAAACAAATTTATTAAATAACAAGATTATAAAATGGTGGATGAATTTCATTTATTTAGTATTCAAATTACTTCAGTTGAAATTAACATTTTTCATAATTTTATTATAATAATGATAGTTAAAAACATCATATTACATTATATATAATGATGTTTGCATGTGTCGTGTTTTGTAATAAAATTGTTTTTCAATTAAATAAATTATGACAATTTTAAATGACATTAATTACATGTTTATACAAGGTGTTAAATGACATGTTTTGTGTCGGTTTGCATAAGACAATTATATTAAACTTTGTGGTGGCCAAATCTATGGCGGTACACAAAATCGTTATACGTGTATATTTTAACGTTTATAAATGCTACTTAATACAAAAATAATCACCACCAGATACAAATTGTTTTTAGTGAACATTGGAGTTTTGAGTAGTAACTTGTATGAACTAATGAATGTAAATTTAGGTTTAGAAAACAAAATGGAAATTTAGGATTTAGAATTATACAAGTTAAGAAATAAATAGAGTTAACTGTTAAATGTTTGGAATTTGTGAAGCATTTTTTAATTTTTAGCTTGATAAGGTCATTATGAGAAATTATTGAATTGCATTGAATTTTGATTTTTGAATGATAAATCTTAGTTATAATGTCATGCATGAAGAGGTAATGTTTTAAGTACTTTGATAGTCATTATTGTAAAAAATTAGAATGGTTAAAGAGTAAAGTTATGGTTTTGATTAAGTGGTTGTCTTATGCATATTTTGTTGTTTTTCTACACACCTCACTTGAGTGTTAAGTTGTTACTAAAGTAATATTGAAGCAAGAGTTCCAACCCTTGATTTTAGGAAACTATCACTTAAGCAACAACTCGTTTCACTTGAACGTGGAGTTTAAAGTGATAATGACTATCCCTCCTCTCTAAAAGATCCTTGTTCAAGCATCATATTGTTTCTCGAACGAGGAGAACTTGAGCGCAAGAGATATCCTAACACTCAAGCAACACTATGTAGTTTAAGTGAGAATTTTAGTAACATACTTTCTTTGTCTCTTGTATAGCTTGTTTGAGCAAAAATGTGTTGAAGAAACACTTTTGATTTATAGTTGTTTATTTTAATCAATAATTCAATGTAGAAATGTGATATTTATTATTTATTTTCTAGTTATATGATATTGTTTATTATGAAAATGTATCAAGGATTTATGTGCATGTGTGAATTTTATCCAATTAAATTTTTAAAGCTTTAATGAAATATCAACCCTTGTTTTATGTAGTATAAAATATAGGAACTTATATTATAAAGATCTCTTGCCTCATTGTTAATCTGAATAACTCTTAATCTGAGTCACGTAAACTAAGATATTATGTAGTAAGAAGTTGGAAAAGAGTTTATGACATCTCCAAAACATATGTTGAGGTTTGACAAGTGAATTAGAACACATATTGAGATCTAGATAGGATATGGCTTAAACTTACCTAATTTTTGTTGTAAGTTAGATGTAATTTTTTGATAGGGAGAAATTTTCGAACAAATATTAATAGATATTCATTAATAAATATCCTTTTACAATATAAAAAATATTGTAGTCTATACTTGATGTGTGATTGAAATAAATTAATTGCTTATTTATATTATATAAATGTTATAAATTAAAGAGTAATTAATTTGGTAAACATAGATTCATATACAAGATCAAGTCATTCATAATAGTTTATCTTTAATTGAAAACGTGTAAAAGATCTGAGCCTTGAAGGAAATAGACGTAGTACTATACAAAAGTTTCGGATTATATTTTGGATTTATATTGGAGTTTGTTTTGAATTACTTGTATTTTTTTAACTCTACGTTAATAAAACAATATTAATTGAGACTAGACTTAGTAAGTAAAATTATAATTTTATTTAAAGTGTCACACACAAATGTAAATATATATATATATATATATATATATATATATATATATATATATATATATATATTTATTTTCACATCTTACATTTTAAAAACTATAAATGTTACAATATTTATGTTTGTAAAGTCAAATACCTGAACACGTGATACATGGATTAAATTTAAAGTCCTTCATATATTTTGTATATAACCAATAAATCCTTTATATTATTAATTAATTTCCTTAAAATTTGAAACATGATTAGTGTTTGTGTTAAAAATTTACTTATCGTATCTCTTTTAATTATTAACGTTTTTATATTCTACTTTTATTGGTATGTTTGTAATTTAATTTAGGGTTAAATATGTTTTTCATTCTTTTATTATAACATAAAATTAATTTTTGTTCTTAATCCAAACTTTGAACTTCATGAGTATTTATAAAAAAAACTATTAGAATGATTATTTATCAGTGTCATCTCCATCCAACAAAATATGAATTTCTAACATAGATTGTATTATAATATTTATAATGAGTCAACATAAAATATTTTAAAGTTCTAATCTACAATAAAAATCTGTTAGTCACATAAAAAAAACTTGTAATAATTAATTTTAATAATTTTCTTACTATAAATATTTAAGAGATCTAAAGTTTAGATCAGGACGAAAACTAATTTCATGTAAAAATATAAAAAACAATTTTAATTTTTTAATTTAATCCTATTTAAGATTAAGGAGTTTAAGATAACTGGTTGAAGACAGGAATCAGGATTAGCTTATGAATTTAATATTGTAGGATTTTCTTAAAAAGTAAATCAAACCTATCATCTTCCAAAATTGGTAGATCAGCAAAGATTAACTAAATAAAGAGTGACAAATTAAATGAATAATAGAAAAATATTTTATAATAGTTAAAAATCTAGAATTTGCGTGTGTGAATCCCACATAAATAAATTCTTTCATTTTTATTTTATTTAGAAAAAAAGTTAAATATAAAATTCTATCTTAATTTTTACATTCAATTTCTACTAAATAAATATATAGGGTGAAAAGGTTTGAATGTTGTACAAAAGTGTAAGCAACTAATTTACTATGAAGTATAAAATAACAATTATCTGTTACTAGAATTTTGCACCAAAGAGGAATACTGAACCGTCACTTCATTGATATTTTTTTCCAACTTAATTTATTTTTATAAAATTGCATAAATAAATATTTTTAGATTTTATTATATGATTTATGATAGGTAAACAGTGATAATTTGTACTGTGAACTCTATATTCACCCCTGTTTTTGAAATATCACTATTTACGTCTCAAAATTTGATTTTCTAATAAAACTCGAAAGAGTTTATCTATACAGTTAAAGAAAAGGTTTTTTAAAAAAATAATCTCTACTTAGACATATAGGTATTATTGTTAATTTTTGCTGTGAAATTATTTTAGTAAAAAATAAGATTTTTAGAATAAAATTACAATAAAGAAATATAATAGGAGAATGAAGAAATGTACGATAAATATATGTCCTTTTTTTAATACAACAAAGTTGGACAAAATATGTTTATTTTTTGAATTTTTTTAAAATAATTTAATTAAATACACGAGAGTGTATTTCAGTAAATAATATATGCATCGATTTGTATAATTTTTTGTATTAGTTAACCGTATTTGATTATCTCATTTTTTTTAATTTTTTGACGAATTATAAATTATCACAGTAAGAACTAACTTTTGGATAAACTACTTTCGAAATCATACTTAGAATGATTTTTAATAAGTTGACAATGTTAAAATATAGTAATAAACCTAACACTTTATTTTTACATAAAAAGGTATTTTGCAAAAAAAAAAAAAGACTTGTGTTATATATAAATTAAGAAAAATATCTTCAATAATAAAATGCGTAAAATAAGGCTTCAAAGTTAGGAGATTAACTTTGGTTGTAGGTTTATATTTCCATTCTTTCACATTTTCTGGAGTAATTTTATGAAAATAGAAAAAATAAAAAGTAGGAAATGAGATTTGTAAAACTTTTGACTTAAAACAGTTTTGATTAGTTATTGTTGAAAAATGAAAAACAAAACAAAAGGCATGAAAGGCAAAACATAAGACTGTTGTTGTAGGAGTAGGAGTAGGATGTGGACCTAATAATTGTTGTATTGTAACGAAGCAGGACGTTAGAGAGGCCGCAGCAGCTTTTGCTTTATAAAAATCAGAGATTGAACATCAAAAGAGCACACACTCTTCTCACTTTGAACTGCAGGTGCCTGTTTGGTCGTTGTGTTGTGTCGTGTTGGGTGGGGTGGGGTGCTTTCACATTGCCTCTTCAAAATGACTTTCTCCCTTTCCCTCACCATTCTCCTTTCCCTTCTCTCTGTTCTTCTGCTACATGCCAATGCCCTCCCACTACATTATAATCACCCCATTCACCATCGCCACCCTCGCTTTGCCACCCATAACTACAGAGATGCTCTCACCAAATCCATTCTCTTCTTTGAAGGCCAGAGGTCAGGGAAGCTCCCTCCTAACCAGAGAATGTCTTGGAGGAGGGACTCTGGCCTTTCTGATGGCGCAGCCATGCGTGTATGTGTATATCTAACCATCTCATACTCATCCCAACTCTCACATTCCCATTCTTTTTGTGTATTTCGTTGCTTATTTCACTGTCAATATGCATTGTAGGTTGATTTGGTTGGAGGGTACTATGATGCTGGGGACAATGTCAAATTTGGCTTCCCCATGGCCTTCACCACCACCATGCTCTCATGGAGCGTTATTGAGTTTGGAGGACTTATGAAAGGTGAGTTGCAGAATGCTAGAGTGGCCATTCGCTGGGCCACCGATTATCTTCTCAAAGCTACTGCACATCCCAACACCATTTATGTTCAGGTCAGTTACACACTCTTGCTAAAATCAACTTACATGTACCCCTTTCTATAAAGAGAAGTCACACATGCCCTTTTAAAAGTTCATTCATTTAACTTTTATGTATTTTACCTTTTTATTTTCTTACAAAATGGAGTAAGTCTTCTTTTGGGAGAGAATGGAAACTTAAATTCTGATCTTGGTTTGGATTGGCTTTGCAGGTGGGGGATGCTAAGAAGGACCATGCTTGTTGGGAGAGACCAGAGGACATGGACACTCCAAGAAGTGTGTTTAAAATAGATGCCAACACACCTGGTTCAGAAGTTGCCGCGGAAACTGCTGCAGCTCTTGCTGCTGCTTCTCTGGTTTTTAGAAGAACTGACCCCACATACTCAAAAGCTTTAGTGAGAAGGGCCATCAGGGTAAGCCTTTGATTCAATTTTCAGAAGTCATTTTCAGTTGAGAAAAATTTTCTCCACTAAATCTTAAAACTGTATTTTATTTGTGGGAGTAGGTATTCCAGTTTGCTGATAAGTACAGGGGATCCTACAGCAATGCCTTGAAACCCTTTGTGTGCCCCTTCTATTGCTCGTACTCTGGTTATCAGGTAAGCTTTCAACTGTTCCATATGCTAAACGAATGTTCAGTTTAGTAAGAGGAGACATCCTCATTACTCAAATTCTTTTGGTGAACAATATGGTAGGATGAGCTGTTGTGGGGTGCTGCCTGGCTGCACAAGGCTACCAAGAATCCAATGTACCTAAACTACATTAAAGTTAATGGCCAGATCCTTGGGGCTGCAGAGTTTGACAACACCTTTGGGTGGGATAACAAGCATGCTGGAGCAAGAATACTTCTTTCCAAGGTCCATATCCCATCACATGTATTCTTCACTAAACAAAACTAGAAACATAATGTTTTCAAATTTACATTTTGTTTTCCTGGTTTTAGGAATTCCTGGTTCGTAGGGTACAATCCCTCCATGACTACAAGGGCCATGCGGACAATTTCGTTTGTTCTCTAATTCCTGGGACCTCTTTCTCTTCTACACAATATACCCCAGGTGAAGTTCATTTTTACTCGCTCCCAGTGGAAACTGTGTCTCTGTAGTCCAGATGTAACGGTTACTTGTTATACCAGGTGGGCTTCTTTTCAAGATGAGTGATAGCAATATGCAGTATGTCACTTCCACCTCCTTCCTACTGTTAACATATGCCAAATACTTGACCTCAGCCCATACGGTTGTTAACTGTGGTGGAATCGCAGTAACCCCGAAGAGGCTCCGGACAATAGCAAAGAAACAGGTTGGGAGAAAAGAAAAGAAAAACTGACTTGCAGCATCTACTTATCGTGCAATACCAAATTGAAATGTGCATTTCCATACATTTTAGCCAATACCATAACATGTGTCTTAAAAAATGTTTTAGTTTTTTACTATCACTTGGTATCATTGTGATGTTAATTAAAGTTGATTATTTTAATCATTCTATTTTCAGGTGGATTACTTGCTTGGAGACAACCCCTTAAAGATGTCATACATGGTGGGGTATGGTCCAAGGTACCCAAGAAGGATACACCACAGGGGCTCATCTCTACCGTCCATTGCTGCACACCCTGGAAAGATCCAATGTTCTGCTGGCTTCAGTGTGATGAATTCACAATCCCCGAACCCAAACATTCTAGTGGGGGCTATTGTTGGTGGACCGGACCAACATGATAGGTTCCCAGATGAACGGTCGGATTATGAGCAATCAGAGCCAGCAACATACATTAACTCACCCCTTGTAGGAGCACTGGCGTATCTTGCTCACTCATTTGGTCAACTCTAGGCTCCAACTAATTTGGGGTATCCCATGTTTTATTTCACCACTATTTTATTTCTTAGAAGCACACACTCATTTGAGACACCAGTACAAGTACCAGTACCAGTACCACTAAGGCTTGTAAACTTGTTCACAATAACCTTATTGCTGCCACGCTTATGTACGTGTGTATGTATGTTATGTCCAGGGATAGTGTGTTCAACTTCTCAAGAAATTAAAACCAAGTTACTTATGTTTTGTTTTTCCTATTCACTTCCTCTCTAGATAATACTTATTAATTATAGCTGATGTGAGGTTAAGCATAAATTTAAGAAAAAAAAGGAGCATAGTAAAAGTTCTCTCTAAGCCAATGTGGAGATGGAAAAGGAGTATTTTGACCGTTGAAAGTGAGGGTGAGGGTGAGGGTGATGGAGAAAGAGGTGGTTGTGGTTTAAGTAAAGGGTCTATGACAAGTGTCAGCGATGTCAGAAGTGGGACTACAGCTTTTTCTTGAGAAGGAGGGAACTTCCCCAAAAGTGGAACACAACGCTTGCTTCCAAAGACATTTCTCCAAGTTCCGTCTTCACATGTCCAACGTGAAGCTAGAGGGAAGAGTTGTTCTTCTGTGTATAGACCGAAATTTACTAGATTTAAACGTGTGTTTGGTACCGCGTTTCATAAGCGATTTTAAGCGGAAGTCAAATGCCAGACCAAACAAACATCCTAACAAGTCTACGTACCTCTAAACTATACATAAAAATACAAAACTTACAGAAAGCTAACAACTGGGTCAATCACTAGTTATTTGTGCTTTCTTTTCTCAGTAAAATTTCGCTATTCACAACAACTTACTCACTTGAGTAAAACATGTATTGAATGTGTTTTATTATTGAAACACCAAAAAAAAAAACCTACAAATGATACCATATATAACTAGTTCTTTTTTTTTATAATTTGACTTCTCTAAAATTAGAAAATGTATTCTATAAGGTAAATCGTACTTATGGCCATTTATTAGAAATTAATGATTACAAAATTGTGAAAAATAAGATACTCTTTAATATTAAACATATAATAGAGTTTTGGTTATGCTCGTTCTTCATATTCTTGTTTTGTGTATGGTTATTTATGTGTGTTCTCCATTTTTTTATTTATATGGGTGGACTTCTTTTTGTTTTCAATAGTGTAAATGAGTTACATTTTTCTTATTTTTTTCATTTTTTACTTTCTAACATGGTATGTTAAAATTATTTTTCTTTTGTGACATTGTCTTCTTTTTATCTCTTAGTATCAGATGTCCACAAATTTTTTTGTTTCTTATCATTTCACAACACCCATAAGCCTAAAGTTAGATGGTGAAAGTTATCTTATCAAGAAACAACATGTTATTACGATGATTTAGGGGTTACAACTCTTCAAGTTTCTTGATGGTAAAAATATTTTACCACATTTTCTCACCTCTGATAATACTAAAGGTAATCTTCTCAACATTGAATTTCTTTGTAATGAACAACAAGACTAATTGATTGTTGCATGGTTGCTTGCTTCTATTACTATACCCATCTTGACAAAGATGGTTGGTCTTGATTTTGTTGCTCAGATATGGGATAGTTTAATGACGCATTTCGCTTCACATACTCGTGCCAAGATCAAGAAACTCAAGCTTCAACTCAACACATCCAAGAAAGATAAATCTCTTATTATTTATCTTCTTGATATCAAGAAAGTTGTTGACTCACTTGTTGTTGTTGGTAATCATATATCTATTGATGATCACATAGACTCCTTTCTAGATGACTTGATGAGTACAATAATTTTGTAACTTCTATTACTTCACGCTGTTCATTATTGATGAAATAAAAGTTTTACTACTCACATAAGAAGAACAGTTTAAAAAGCATATATTGTCTGATAAACCAATTATTCAAGCAAACACGATATTTGTTCCTTGGAATCCTACCACTCTCCTCACCGGTCAACCTTACCTCAATCATTTTTTCAGTCATGGAGAACATCATGCTTTTTTTATCATCTAACTTGTATAGACCATTTACCACATATAGACCGTCTAATCACTTTTCTGGTTTTTTATTGTCTAATCAACCTATTTGAAATTCTACCTCTTCTTCCACTTGGTCATATCCAAACCAGTATTGTCAGATTTGTGGAAAATATGGTCTAACTACACTTCAATTCTAGCACAGGTACAATCTGTGACGTCCTTATGTGTGTGTGTATATATATTTATTTGATTTTACTTCATTAGACACTCCATGAATAACACCATTAGACACTCCCTTTTTATATAGTAAGAATTTTTTTTCTTCGATTATAAAACAATTTTGAATTTTTAAGCATCTTAATCTGAAAAGTTTGAATATCTTATACGTACTATTTCAAAATCATGTTTGAAAGAAGGGTTTTTGAGCATTTACTATAGAAATCTACGAATTTCATATTCAATAGTTATTTAAGAGATTCTTAAATTGGAAAAAAGATAATTCCAATATCAAATAAGTTAGCATCTAGTGTTTTATGCAATCTTAGTAAGCATTTGATTAAAATTAGTGGATTATGTGTAAGCATCTAATTAAAATGTTCAATAAACCTGAATTTAAAAAAAAAAGATTTAATAACAATGGATGTTTTAAGAAAACAAAAGAATGTGAGTATAATTTCCAAGAAATAATTGATTTAAACAAATTTAAAATTAACTGAGATATATTAAAAATATCAATTTGAAAGAAACTGGAGTTCGAACACCCTCTATTAGTCCTTGTTTTTGTGTAGTTATGAAAATTGTTCATTTCATAATAAGGTTTATTCTCTGTTGAACACACACACCATATATATATATATATATATATATATATATATTAAAATTCAACATATATCTAATCAAGGTATGGTATATGTGTGATTTGTGAATAGGAAGGACATTTGTACATAACAATAAAGTCGAAGACCACTTTGTTCAAAATGATATTATAGGATTGAACTATAATTGAAATAACATTGGGAGATGTATTTGAGTAGCAATCATTTGGCAAATTTTGAAACCGCATAAACAATGTAATTTTAAATGGTAAAGTGTTGGACCCAATTAAGATTTGTACTACGACACAAATTAAGGCTAGAGTATATGTATAGGTGAATCATAAATTCCTTAATACAGAATTTTCTTATTCTGATTAGTACTTAAATTTGATTGCATTTTTCTTATTCTGATTAGTTAAATTTGATTGCATGTTTAAAAATCATTAAGTGAACCTCTGTTGACCATGTGAGTTACACATGGGAGGACATGGGAGGATTAGACATTGGTTTTGTAACAGTATTTTTTTTTTTTTTTTTTACTATTGCAGAAAAGGAAAATCTCTATTGAATTTGTATGCAGGGGAGAAGGGTTGTGGCTGAAACATAATTACATGCATACCATAGTAAACGTCATTTCTTTATCTCTTATTGATAGTCTGTATTCAGGTCATAAATCTTGGCAAATGGATGTATCTTGTTTTTTTGGTTGGGTACCATATTATTATATATGATATGATACCAATATCTATACTTCCTGTGAGGTTTTTTATATGGATTGAAAAATATCCCTATTACTCCCATTTTATTTCATTCTTTATTATTGATAAAAAAAATTCAATAAATTATTCACTCAAATTCAATTATGATTTTTGAATGAAGCTAAACTTCTTTTTAATCCAACTGAACTTCTTTTTTTACTAATATTAAAAGTACATATGAAATTTTTATCCCTTTATAAAATCAGTTCAAATTTTATAGTTCGAGTTCCGTTAACTCATCTCTTTAATTTTTGGTTTTAAGACATTTATTTTGAAATAACTTTTAAAATTTTAGTAAGTTTTGAATAAAAAATTTATAATCGAATAATGTTTACTTATTTTATAAAATAATTTTTAAAATAAATATGTGAGAAGAGAATCCAACACATTACAAAATCATTCTGTTATGAAGATGGAGCAAAAAGTTAAATTCACTCATCAAAGTTGGAAAAAAAATTGTCACTGAAGTTAAGTTTTCAAGGTCTCTCATTCAAAACTAAATCATTTTTAACATCTCAAAAACATAACTACAGAAGTCTTGCTCATGCATAATAGTTAAATATACCATCGTTATAGTCTTGCATCTAGTCATAATCTGCCAGGGAATAAACAAAATAATATGATATATATATATATATATATATATATATATATATATATATATATATATATATATATATATATATATATATATATATATATGTATATCACCAAGTCTAAGCCAGTTCCCTGCCTTTTGGAAAGGAAAAGATTCAGCAAAATTAGACTTGAATAAAAGGGGTGAATAAACTGTGTTTGCAATATTGTATACAGAATATTATATGAATATATTTTTGTTGCCTACATTATACATATTATATACATTTTAAATATGTCGTTGCAAAAAAGAGATTCAGAAGAAGAGGCCATGCCACGTATCCATGCTAATTATTAAGCTTTTCCTTAACCAAACTGATAACTGTAGCTAAAGGTGGAGAAAGGCAATACTAAATTAAAGAAAAGCTAAATCAAATTAATTAAAAACTACATTCCGATTAACAAGGGATGGTCCCCAAAGATAGATTTCATATTGGCTGAGGATGAGGTAAATCCTCTTGTATATAAATATTTCAAGTCACGTGTTAAGAAGCTCTTCCAAAAACGTAGAATACAGGTTCTAAATTGCAGTTCCGTGACCCTTAACATAATATCAAACCACACAAGCTGCAATTTAAAACCTAACATTCTGTGTGGTTGAGGTTAAAGCCGGTGATTAATCACCATGGCTACGGCGAAAGCCATTTTTTTCTTAGGCATTGCTTTGCTCTCTTGCAGCTTCATAGGTGCATCGCGTGCCCTTGAGACTCGCCGTAGCCTCCTCCTTCCAATTCTAAATAATGGTCCACAAATTTTTGACGTGACAAAATTCGGTGCTGTGGCAGACGGCGAGACGGACAATATTGATGTGAGTTTAATCTATTTGATTTCCTTCCTAGATTCAACGAATTCCTTCCGAACTATATGTGAATAACTATGTACGGATTGATTGAAATAATGGAGGAAATTATAGTAAAATATATGAACATGTGGTACGTGATCATAATATAAAGTTAGGGAAGATATGTTTAAGGAATGATAATATGCAGGCATTTAGGGCTGCATGGGGAGCAGCATGCAAGAACAGTACTACTGAAGCAAAGGTTTTGATCCCAGAGGGAACTTATCGTATTGCCCAAACTATGTTCGCGGGGCCATGTAGCAGCCCAAAGCCTATAACCATTGAAGTTATAGGAACTGTTATAGCCAACACAGATCCATCTGAGTATGTGAGTCCAGAATGGTTCACGTTTGAAGACATTGATGGCCTTGTGTTGACTGGGACAGGAGTTTTTGATGGCCAAGGAGCTGCTATGTGGCCATTCAACGACTGCAAGAGGACCAAAAACGATTGTGCTCCCCTCCCGGCTGTAAGCATATCCTTAGTCAAATTTACAATTCTTAACATAGTTTTTTTCCTTTTTGACACGCAAATATGGAGGAATATATATGTTTGGTTCTGATAAAAACAATAGATATTGCTTGAATGACAAGTTTATAAACGCATGCAATGCAGTCTCTGAAATTCAACAAGGTGAACAACTCCATGGTGACTGGCATCACTTCGTTGAACAGCATGCAGTTCCACTTTCACATTCACGGGTGTAGCAACGTTTCACTGTCAAACCTCAACATAACAGCACCGGGAAACAGTCCCAACACAGACGGCATGCACATAAGCTCCAGCTATATGATTAACGTCTCCAGCAGCGTCATCGGAACCGGCGACGACTGTATTTCAATCGGACACAGTACCACTAACCTTACTATCCATAACATCACCTGCGGCCCTGGTCATGGCATCAGTGTGGGAAGCCTTGGTAAGAGGCCAGAGGAGCGAAGTGTGAACGGCGTTAGCGTTACGAATTGCACGTTCGTGAACACCACCAACGGTGCCAGAATCAAAACCTGGATCGGAACGGTGGCAGCGGAGGTTAAGAACATTACCTATGAAGGCATCATCATGAAGGATGTCCAGAATCCCGTTGTCATTGATCAGAGTTATGGCTCCGGATTGTCCAGAGCGGTAAGTAACTTAATGCAATCTATAGCCTTGTTGTTATGTAATCTAACAATGTAAATGTGCAGCCATCAACTTCGGTATGGAAGGTCAGCGATGTTCATTTCCGGAAGATAAAAGGAACTACAGTGTCAAACATTGCAGTGTCTCTGCAATGCAGCACTCGGAACCCCTGCCAGGGTGTGGAGGTAGCCGACGTAGATTTAGCTTATGTTGGTCCTCTCAATACAACTTTCCTATCCTCTTGTTTGAATGCAAAAGCTATTTTCGGAGGGATACTGAATCCACCACCTTGTTAGATTTTCCACCCTTTTATACTTTAAGTAGCCAATTACTTACTCCACCCAATGAATTGTGGCGTGCAGGAGGAAGTGTGTATTAAATAAAATACATTTTGAAATTTCTTTTTGGAATACGTTTTTAAATTTTGAATTTACAAAACACTTTTGTTGAATTCTAAAATCTTTTAATGAGATTTTGATTTTTCAATTTTATACCAAAATTTCATTTTCAAACACAAAATCTATTTTAGATTTAATTTTTCAAAGTGGATTCTTTTGTATTTCAAATTTTTAATTCTAGAACATATGTCAATTTTGTATTTCAAACTGGATCGAATGCACGTCACAATTCATCATGTGGAGGAAAAATTAAGTAAAAGAATGATGATACACAAATAACTCCATTTTTTACTAAGCACCCACCCAACACTGATGATAAGAAACTTTGGATGAATCAACTTTAAAAAAAAGTCAAAATATTGCTTTTCATTAGATGTTAGAAGGGTGTAGAAGAATTGAAAGGTGTACATTTAAAGTCCTCTTTAAATAAAAGAGAAGATCACTCTTGCACCATCAGAACTCTTGTTCTTAACATTTAGTTTACATGTTACCACTTTACCAGCATGGAAACCCTAGCACCTAATTCATGTTAAGTGTGTAGATAGATGTTAATAAATTGAATTTTAAATTAAATTTTACAACAATTTATAGTGACTAAAAATAAAAACTTATATTCAGATTGGTATAGATTTGTAGTTTATGAATTTTGTTCCAGTTTCATACTTATTTATTTTTCTCCTTTTTTTTGAATAATATTTTCTCATGAAATCACATATGTGTAACATGAAAATAGAATGATATAATGTAGAGTGAAACACCTTGACTTTATTATCAATAATTTAGGAAGTTGATTAATAAGAATCTCGTTTTTCTATTTGATTTATCATTCAAAATAATTGCTTTTCATGAATGCTAGGTAAACAATATATGGTGGACACCTTAAGTTTTAAATAATAAATTAAATAATTAATTGATTAATTATTATAGGTAGATGCTTTTTATATTATGATAAAAATTGTCGTTACTCTTTATCATATTATTTAATATAATTAATAATTAAAATCTATGATGAAAAAGTCTATTAAAACTAAATATGAAAATATCTGATTTTCAAAACTTATACCTACTAAAAAAATATTTTAATAATCATTAAAAATCTATAAGATGAGATTTACATCCACTTATATATTATGAAAAATCATTATCTCTAGTTAATTTAGAATCTTCAACACTCCCATCACATTGAGGTTGTCAACTAATGCGTGAGACTATATATTTATGAGTGATCCAATAGCGGGTGACTTGATAGTACTAGCAAACTCTTGTTAGGATACACTACAAGAAAAATCCATTTTAGTTGGCAACAAAAAGCAAAGGTTATAAAAAAGAAGTCACTAGCATGGGTGAAGTTTACTCAAGTTGAAAACAAAAATAAATGTCATTGTGTCCACAATGGAAACCTTTAGCTCACACTAGAAATTATTAAAATAATAAGTTAGTGTTTAGAATGGAGACACAAAGTATATGCAATAAAAAAAATTAAGTGACAGAATAATATTGAGTCTAGAATTTGGGAAACAAAGTGGATGCAAGTTAAAAATTATTAAAATAATAATAATAAGTTAGCATCTAGAATGAGAATATGAAGTAGATGCAATAAAAAATAAGTTGCAGAATGATATTAGGTCGAGAATGATGACACAAAGTAGATGCAAGTTAATATTTTATTAAATTTAACGTAGGTCTAGGCTACACTAAGGTGACGTGGACATTTATTGTCACCTTAGTCCATGCTAGGTTATTTAATGAGAAAAAATAAAATAAAACATTAAAACATTTTTGTCTCACATTTTCAATTTTCAACTTCAGTCTCACACTTTCAAATTCATAATCCCGAAATTCCTCACAAAAACCCTATGTCTTCTTCGTTGCCATTTCGCTCTCCTTAATTTCATTTTTGTCTTTGTTCGCTCTCCTTAAGTGCATTTTACTCATATTTATTTTCCAAATAGTGTCTCCAATGACAACAATTTATTCACATTTATTTTCTCACATAGTGTCCCCAATGATGATGCTAAATTTAGTTATTGTCGGAGATCTCACATCGACTAGAGATTAGGATATTTCATAGTATATAAATAGGTGCAAACATCACATTCTAAGCAAGTTTTATGAGGTTGAGTTAAGCTTAAAGTCCACTTCTTAATATGGTATCAGAGTCATTTCGAGTCTATCCTAACGATTGTTTGTTGGGTTTATTAGGTCACCCTTTATTGGACCGTTATCGAACTATTCATAATATATAATCTCAAACATGAGTTGGTAGCCTCGACATGAGAGAAGTGTGTTGGAGATCCCACATTTACTAGAGATTAGGACATTTCACTTATTAATAATTATTTAATTTTATATCTATTTTAGTGTCCCTCAAACTTACGTTATAATTAAATAATATATTTTTCTTTATGTAGGCTTAGCCAACACTACCTTGTAAATTTGTGTCCCATTGGAGGTCGTCTATAATGTATAGCTACCAAAAGATTAACTTTCATTTCTATTGGGACGCTAAATCCACACTAGTCCCATGTAGAGTTCTCTTTTGCTCTTTGCGTCGTGCTCTTTTAGGGACTCTACCATCATTATTTCTTGTAGTGATATGTTATAAATGACATTAATATCAGAATGAATTTTAAGTTTGATTTAATCTTATGAAATCGACTTATAAGATGAGGTTTATATTTATTTATATACTATGAAAAGTTATTATTTCTAATCAATGTGGAATCTCCTACGTGTGTTATGCTCTCTGGGTAAATATTTTTTCTATGCACCTTCTTCTAGTTTCTTACATGACAAACCAACAATTAATTTTTGTACCAATAAACGATTTTTTGTGCTTTCCTTTCTGTCATAAAATTTAAACTTGGCATTGATCAGGAGTCATCATAAGGTTTTATATAAACATAAATAATATCTTATAAGTTATTAATATTTTACGTGCCTTTTTTGTTGTTGGATATACGACATTAATTTGTGGATGAATAGTAGCTTTCACAATATGCTAAAGGTTCGTGTGAATTTTCGGAAAATTGATTTGAAGGACCGGTATGAATAATAAAAAAATAAATTAGGTTAGGTACTTAAATAAACTTATGTTGGACCGACATGTAAAGTTGTGAGTAGATTTATTTTATAAAATAATAATTATATTTAAAAACTTAAAATAATAATATTTATATATTAAATTATAATGTTTAAAAAATTAAATTTTATAATGTGACTTAAATTTTAAAAATAATATTTATTTTTAATTTAAACTTATTTTCTAAAAAATAATTAAAACCGGTTAAAATGAGTCATTGACTTGTTTAGTAAGCCAGACTAGGTCGAAGAGTTATAGAAAGCTTAAAGGCACATTTTTCGTGCAATTCCATATATTCTCCCTTCATCTTCATATATATATATATATATATATATATATATATATATTAATTTCAATACTACTCTTCTGAGTACATGTTAGGATTTTTGTTTTGGTGGAGAGTATGATGATTTTTTCTTATTTTCAAGTGATTTTGGTTACTTGTGGTGGTTGGTGGTTGTAAGTGATGAAAGTTGGTTATTGAGATAAATTATGTGGAGTTTTTATTATTCGTTTTTTGCTCATTTTTTTTTAAATTTTTTTTCTTGCATACTGGATTGTACATTTTGTAACACCCTTTCTTATAATGTGTATTTCAAATTATACAATCTGGAAGGTAATTTTAAATTCAGAAATACCTTACTGATTATACAATTTGTAATATATTTTAAAATTACATTTCAGATTGTACAATTCGAAATGTATTTCTAGATCTAAAAGTACATTGTGGATTTTTTTTATCAGCAAGAATCTTGTGGAATATAATTAAAATTAAAATTATAATGCATATGAATTCTACAATCTAAAAGGTACTTTAAGATCCGAAAATACTTTTCGAATTATATATTTTAGAAAACACTTTTTTTAAAAGACTTCTGAATTATATAATGCATAAGGTATTTTCATATTTGATAATACTTTTATATTGTAGAATCTAGAAACAAGAAAAGAAAAAAGAAAAAGATATGCAATGTGCAAAAATGGGTGGGACGAATAGAGTACAAAACAGAAAAAAAATTTACCTTCACACTAGTACAAAGAATGCAACTGCTCAAGCCTCTTCAACCCTCACCTGTAACAAACACTAAAATTTTCTCTCAAAGGAATGCGGTTGGAGAAGAGATAGGTGCGGTGAGGTTTAGCCAAAATTAAGGTATTTAAAATTTTGAAAAAGAATACAAATGATTATTCACATTTAATATGGAGGTGCATGAGAAAATATGGAGGTGGATGGAGAAACTGCCTTGAAAATGGGTTGAGTTGGTCCAATAAAATTTTCTTTTTATATGAAACGTTAGGTTAGATTGGTTTCTTAATGAATTTCTTGGCTTTAAAAATATCAAATCTTGAAAAAAAATCTATTGAAGAATTTCTAATTTTTTCAACTTAAGAGAAACTTACTGTATAAGAAACAATTTTTTCACCTTAAAATTGCAAATTTTTAAGCAAAGTTAAAAAAATTCGTAAGTAGAATATATTTGAAACATAAATAAAATAAGTAAAATAAAAATAAAAATATGAGTTTGTTAATATTTCTTTTTAAAAGTATTTATATTTGAGAAAATCTTATTATGCATTTTTTTAAATATGATGTAATATGGTTGAATCACAAAAGGTATTATAGGGACCACAAAAAACTCTTAAAAAGAATTCTGACTAGAGATGCCTTAGGATACTATGATACGAGACATACCCTATGTCAATTAGGCTTTCTAGTCATAGATGTTATTTCCTTTCCATGGAATAAGAAGAAGGATACCTTGCATTTACTCCTATAAAATAAACTTTCAACTACAACCTCCAACATTCATAATTAATGTAGAAATATCCCATTTAACATCAACTCTAGAATGCTAATGAAAAGTTAAAAATTAACTGGTATTAAATACATTCTATATGTAGTAAATTTGGAAAATTTATACTGGTATAATTCTTGTTGAATATTATCAGTAGAAAATTTTAAAAAATTACACTTGTGAAATAAAACACGATTTTATTATGAACAAATTGTATTTTATAAATACTACTTTAACTTCATATTTAATTTTTAATTAAAATTGTGTTAGTGACAAAGTCATATAATAAAAAGACGATTTTAATTAATATATGATTTTTTTAAAATTAAAATTGTGGAAGAAAGACGCTATTTTAATGTATGTACTTTAGTCTTATATTTCTTAAGACAAGGTAATTTATGTGCTAACTTTTTAACAAAAATTAATTCGGATTTTTTTTTATCAACAAAAAATAAATGAATTAATGTGAGTTATTTTAGGGATACCTTAACCCTTATACAAAACATTGGCTGAGGAGATTAACCTTAAATCACCTAACCACTATAGGTTCAAAGGATTCGACTCATTAGACTGGACCACCCTATCTTCTACAACCTTTGACCGACTTCATGCATATCAAAGGTTTTAGACACCCGTCTAAATATGAAAATGTAATACCATGTGTTTTTATTCTATGATGGAACCTCCACGATTGGGCAAACTTTTTTCACGTTGTACTTTTTGTTATTTCTTCTCTACGATTACCAAAATCTTCTAGATCAAAATAGATAGGACAAACGATGTATAATTTAGGGATTAAATTCTCAAATTAAATAGTTTTCTAGAAATTTCAACTTATTACTAACATTGCTGATTTCTTAATTTAAAAATTATCTCTCTTGCTCGATAATTTCAACTTTTCCTGTTCCAATAAGTACATAAGTACAGAATTAAATAAGATTAAAAATTAAATAAAATTCTTGTTATATTCAATTATTAAATTTTTCACTCAATAATTCTAAAATTCAATGTCTAAAGCAATTATGGAATACGATAATTATTGGATGCAAAGAAAACCATTATTGTACTTTCAAATAATTTTTTTCTTCCATTTCAAATTTAACATATGATTGTTTAGGGACTAGATTTGAGGAAGAGAAAATTATAGAAATAAAAGAAAAGATAGTAAAAAGTAAAGTTGTTTCAACTAAAGAATAAATAGTGGAAAGTGAAGAAAAAATTTATGAAAGTTTATGAGTGATTTGATAGATATGATTGATATTTTTTTAACGATGAAATTACAAGATTAAAATTTAGTCTTTGTGGTTAAAATTAATTTAAAATAAAATATAATTAATTATTTGTACATGGTACTCGTATGTGGTTAAAACATTATTTTTGTTATGGTTCGTTAAATCACTTGAAAACAATATGAATTATCTAACATTATGGATATATGTAAACTTATTAAAAATGGATTTTGATAAAATGAAATAATATTTAAATACAAATTGTAGTGGCCAGACCTCAGACGTTGGCACATGAGTGAGAGGTCGGCACAGGAGAGGTCGACATGGTAGGGCCCACAGAGGGGTCCACAAAATTACACGTGTCAAGGAACGAAACCAGATTCACAGAAGTGCCATGCATGCAGGATGTGGTCAAGACGTAAGGCTCTGACACGATAAAATTATCCTTAGAAACGCATGGGAGGCACGTGAAGGTTTTGAGGCACATGAGATGTTAAGTTATTGGATAAGTTTGGGCTGGCAGCGTTGGGACAGACACTGAAACCCTAGTGGCCACTCCTTAAGTTACGCACTCCAGAAAAGAAATAGGCCCACGAGAGTTGCACTCTAGGAAAGGATGGTTTTCACGATATTATAGGGAGATTGTGCCCTAGAATCCCGTGAAGATAACCCTAAATTCGCTAGAGGCAGCACTTGGGTAGGGGCATGCAGGCGGCAGGTAACCTAAAAATAACTATATAATAGGGTAACGCCCAAGGTAAACACAGGTTCACACACCAACACAATTCTTTGCAAGCTTAGAGTTCTTATACACTTTCGGCTTGAGATACCTTAGTTATTTGATGTTTCTTGCCCTGTACTGACTTAAGCGTTGGAGTGCAATTACAGGTAGGGCCCCTCCGATCCAACGGAGCCATCAACCACTGCAAGGTAGAAGGAGTCCCCATTTACCTCAGAGTCAACGACAACCGGGTCAACTGGCGAGAACACAAATAATTATAAAAGATTTAAGTGAAATTATAAATTTTGTAAAATTTTATAAAATAAATCGAAATTGGTGTAAAAATTCAACACCAAATTAATATTAAATATACAATGGTATACACTATGATGAAAAAATAGAGTTAAATTACAACAATTTGAATTAAAAAAAAACAACAATCATATCATGAGTTCCTTCATTTGAGTGAGTCTTGGAAGTCATCAAATCTTTATTGGAGTTGGTCAATTCTTTGATGATCCATTTCAAAACATGTGTTCACATTGATGTTCAAAAACATTTAATCCTTGTTGCAACACCTAAGTATCACCCCAAATTTGTGAAAGCATTTGAACATCATGGTGGACTGCGGGTTGAAGTGTAATGTCTTCAAGATGGTGGTCGTGTATTGGTGGGTCTTGATCGTCGAAATGTTGTTCGTCATTCTAGTTGACCATACCATTCTATAAAACACTGTTGACATTAACGACATTCAATTTCTTCAAGGTTTTTTCACCTAAATAGTGTGACCAACCTAGTTTGGTGGATTCATTAATGGATAAGTCAACACAAAGTGAGTCATGATCTGTGTAATGAGAATGACGTATGGAAGAGGCATATTGTTTTGTCCCTGCATTTGGTCATGTGTTGCATGATGTAATAAGGTCAATTAACCAAAATATTAATTTTCATGGCCCATAATATAAAAAATGTCTTCATGCAAATAATTGAGAAAAATTGCTAGACCGTGGAGTCAAAATGTGCACGAACACGTAAAGCAAAATTATATTAATATTCAAACTACCTACATTCTTGACATTCCGACCTTGTATCTTTGGTCTGATCATGGAATTCAATGCCATATCATGGTTATATTGGAGCTCCTTAGAAATGTTTGAAAATTAAAAATTTTCACCTTAGTACTTCAAATTAGCCATAATTAACCAATCTGAATGTTTCATTTTAATCTTTTTCCCATTAATCACAATATAGAACTTACCAAGTTTTGTGACTTTCAAATTAGGATAAAACACTCTAATTAGATCCTTGAAGTACGAATTGTGATACAGAGAAATTGTTTCAAACCTTGAAATTGTAAATGAAGTTGCAAAGTACGGGAAATTGTGATCTTTGGTGTCAAAATTGTCCCGGTGTAAAAACCTTTCTCATACTCAATCATTTGATCACGCTTGCTAAAAAAACGTGTTTGATTTAGACATTCTTGATTAGTATGGGGTTTCTAATAGGAACATCATCAACAATGGCGAGGATCTTCCTCCTTTGGTTGATACTTCTTTGTCTTTTAGTTGATGAAGATGAAGTTGTCACTACACAACTTATGACTTTGGTCGGCACTTCTTTGTCTCTAAATGCACATTTCATGTTTCCAAATAATAATATTTTAAATAAAATTAGTAACATAATGAATAAAATATTTAACAATATAAAACAAAATAATACACAATCATATTAAAGTACTTGCTACATGGTGTACAAAGATTACAGAGCAATAAATTAAAGAAAACACGGTAGTCTAAAACATCCTACAAATGTGGATTTCAACCACCACTTCCACTCATAAGATTCAATAGCTTGTTCAAACGACAATGTGTGGGCATGCCCAGAAGACACTTTGTATAGGACAGGTTAATGCACATCCAATATATGTTCATGTTACACTAGAAGAAAATCATTAAATAGAAATAAATTTTAGAGACAAAAAATAATTAGTTGATATATTGACTAAATTAGATACTATTTTAAAGACTAAAAAGATTATTGGTTTCTAAATTAATTTCTATTATTGATAAATAGTTTCTAAATTGGTATCTAATTAGCTACCAAGGTTTTTGCTACCAAATTTAGAATCTAAATAATTGGTAGTTAAAACCTTAGTAGCTAATTAGATACCAATTTAGAAACTATTTATCAATAATAGAAACTAATTTAGAAATCAATAATTTTTTTAGTCTCTAAAACAATATCTAATTTAGTCAATATAGCAACTAATTATTTTTAGTCTCTAAAATTGATTTTTATTAAATGATTTTCTAGTCGTGTTAACTAACATGTCCCAAATGTCATTTTTAAGTACTGGAATAAAGAGGTCTGATGCATGAGGCTGGACTACTTAGTAAGAAGTTCACTTTGTCTTTCAATTGCAATCCCTTGTTGTTCAAATGCCATCACTTGTCGTTCAACAATGGTAGACAATTATTTTGTCAAGTCATTCCTAGTCCCAATTGCATCCATGAATACATCCAGCTTGGTTGTAAGCTTGTCAAATTGCACATCCATCACATCAACCATCGAGATTTTTCTTCTTAAACCACACGATGAATATATACCACTAGATGACGCAAATTTTGTTGAACCTGAGCTATATGAATTTATCAACGTTGGTGTAAGAGCTTGGTTAGTTGGAGAAGGAAATGTATGTTCCTATGAAATGTATTCCATATTGTTACCAAGGTCCTTGTTGAAACTTTACCTAAGGATGTCATATCAGACTTGACGAGTTGTCCTTACTCCATGGCCAGTGACACACCCCGTAGTTCCTCCATCAAATCATTGTATCTAATGGGATTAACTCTCCATTTATTGGTATAGGGCTTTGCCTGAAAATACAAATCCCGCATAACACATTATAATTTCCTTAATTGTTGATGTTGTAAGTATTTACTCAAGTTGCATTCATTATTTTGACCAAATCATCCCAGAATTTAGCTTTAACCTCAAAACATTTTGTTGATTCATTCCATGCAAATCCACTGAGTCCTAAAAATAAATCATGGACCTTTAACCATGTTTCTTTGAGGCTTTTCTGCCTATTTCTTACATTCTCTTTTTATCCACAGTAAACCAAATAGACAGAGAGTGTTAATAATGTTCCTATAGTCGTGGATCGTCCATCTTCTATCGATCTTGTTCCTCAACCATGCCTCTTCAACGATAGTTGACAATAGCCATAAGTCCATGTCGTTAGTCCATTTTTGAACTCACGAATACCTGCAGATGACTCTTATATAACATATTTCATCTATTTATGTTGTACCTATTGCAAACAGAAGTCATCCAATAATGATAACACAATATATATATATATATAATCATTTAACAAACAAATTACTTATGATATGAAGATAAAAGCTTAGAAAGTTCTCATTGAAAATACAAATTATTACATAATGTTTATTGCTTTCATAATCTCCCATATTTCATTAGCTATAATGTCTCTAATGTGTGGCCTTGGTCTATAATCATCCTCACGAACTTGAGAGAGGAGGCTACATCGTGTTCCATCAACTCATGACTGATCGTTGTCCAGCCTACAAAGAAAGTTTTGAAGAATGCAACATGTTAAAACTACATTCGTCATCATCTCAAAAAAGTAATGAGATTTTATTACCTTAAAGTATGGGTAAAATTGTTTGTTTTTTAGTACATGAGGTTGCATCTTGCTCCCAAATGGTTGAATTAAAAATTGTCATGATAATTGATTATGTGCTTCGTTTTGAAGCATAATCGATTAGGTTTTCCATTGCAAGGCTCGCTCTTACACTATGAATTGCATTTATCACCTCCAAATAACACGTTCCAGCCATGCATCTACATATACAATGTATAACTGTTACCTATTGATATTCAAATGAGGTTCACCAACAAAACACCTCACCTCTTTTTCAAACTACACAAACAAAGAACTCAACTCACACCAAGTACACAAGCACGAAGCCAAGAAGGATGAACGATGTAATGAGAATCTAAGACATGTATTTGCGAATTTTTAATGCCATTTTCAAAGCTCAACATGTATTGGTCAACGAACAAATATCTTAGCCTTTAATACAGTTAAGGAATATCTGCATGCAAATGAATCTCTACCATTCATGTGCAAAAAAGTAAGGGTAATTAGGTGATTTCACTCTCGCTTAGATGGTTTTTTCCGCATTTCCATTCACAAGTGCAAGGGACACCAACTAGCCTTTCCTCGCAAATTTGTGCTTGCAATTCCTCACATATCACTTGATCCAAACACGACAACCACCCTCAAATTCGTCTTCACCAACAATACCCACCTTGAAACAATCTAGGGGTTAGTGATTTTTCCTTGATTGAGGAAAGAGGCTAGGCCTTCCCTACACGACTTCAGCTCTAACCCAACTACACTGAAGTCATGCTCACCTTTAACTCCAACTACAGTGAAGTTGTGTCTCTCCTGCATGACTTCAATTTAAACGAATAAAATAATAATTTAAATTACATAAACGTCGTCTTTTTGTTACACGACTTTATCGTTAACATGAAAGTTATTATTGACAAACACGATTTTACCTGGGAATCAAATATAAGTTTGAAGTTGTATTTTTATAATGAAGTCGTGTCATACAAGCACAACTTACCCATAAATGTAATTTTCTTAAAATATATTAATTTTAGTAATATAAAAAAAAAAATTACACAAGTTTTGAGAATATGTTTCCACCACAATCTTCAATATCAATTATTTGACAATTAATGTACCTGTATAGAGAGTGAGAGGACCCAAGTAATACTTCGACAAGTAACAATTGCTGATGTGTCGGTATCCTTCCACCTTCTTCAAGTCTCCTTCCTTCGCTATTGATGCTCAGACGGTCGGGGTACTTGCAATTGTACTCTAACGCTCAAGTCAGTGTCACTGTTTCTGGTAGGTTATGATGAGATATGAAAAGATACCTCTCATCTTCTTGAAACCTCTATTTATATTACTTGGTTTGTGGACCATTGTTCTTATGGGCTATTAGTTGTATAACTGACATGCCCAACAATTCTTGAATATGTGGGTATATATATATATATATATATATATCTTTTAGTTTTATCTATTGTACTTAGAGATATTTTTCTTATTTTTCGGAATGTGGGTTGGTTGACTCATTTAAAGTTACCATGTTATTTGTTTACGCATTTAACTTTTTTTTTTTTTTTTACTCGTATGTCTGGTAATTGAAGATCGGTACTATGTCGTTACAAACCAGTACAATTAATGTGGAAAGATTTATTAACATAGAATTTGAAAGTCTCAAACAACGGATATTAAATAGATTTCTTATAGCTGGGATTAAAATTAAGCAAAAATCAGCATCAAAATCAACCAACGACGATTATACGAAATATGATACCACCTCTAACTTTAAATTTGCACTGTATTATTTATTTTTCAACACACTTAATGGATACATCAAGAAGAAAATTAAAAAACACATGCAGAACCAAACTAGCTCAGGTTTTAAATAGCAAATAACGTATATGTTAACCCAACTACATGCCTTCTTAACTCTGTCCAATTGATTTGACCGTCATTACATTAATAGGTTTCACCCATTCAAAGTCTTAATCCATCTAAACATACATAAACTCTTACAGAATTTTGAACTGTGACATTCTTATATGTAAGGAGTTATAATAATTACTAAAGTTTTCGTAAAAAAATAACAAAAATGATTAAACAATGATGAAGCACATAAAAGATTGTGGGTGGAGATTCCAGTGATCTAATATCCATCAGAGACGGTTGATGGTGGTGATGAGGTGAAAAGAAAAGGGCCAACAGTGTATAATTTCATCTTCTTGTTATGGAGGAAGCGAGGAGAGTGAAGCAAAGCACCACTAATCCCTTTGTTAACGTCTGTGGCATAACTGCAATTGTTCAAAGGAGAGGCATCAAGGCAAGCCCTACACTCCTTGAGCACATGTTTTTCTGCCACCTCCCGTGGACACAAAGTTGCAAGGAAATAGCCCTTCGAGTCAGTTTCCTCACTTAAGAAAGAATACGGTGTCGTTTCAAATCCATGTTCATCAACAGCTTCGCATGTTATCCTTGTCAATGCCCCTGTGAATATATATATGAAATATTGTTTGTTAGTTAGTTAGTTACTGCATGCTATATATTACACAATTTTCAAGTTAATTACCTTCAAGTGGGATGAGTTTAGAGGCAGATTTGCAATAAACAATGCCTTGAATGGCTATATTGGTTGATAAAAGTTTTTCTTCTTCGAATTTCTGGGTCACATCATGCTCCTTGGGACCAAAGTCACCGCCGCTGCTAGGGACCAACAGGGTTGCGACAAGCATAAAAGCCAGAAAGAAGGTACGATGAATGCAGGTCATTTCAATATGTCTTTCGTTGTTGAAAACAAACCGAGTTTACAAAATGAATAGAAGGAACAGATCACCTTATATATAGCACACAACTTCAGTTTTTTTTCTTATTTTCCTATCACCTTGCCCATGACGTATCTCGTTTTCTCATGTGCTGCAATGTGATATATTTTTATACAGAATATATACCATACCCAAGGAATTTTCAACGTTCTGCCCCGATCACTATAGCAAGTAGGACGTGACTTGGATGCACGATCAAGACCTCAATTGCATATACAAATGCATGATTGGATTACATTATTACTCCATGGACAACTTAATATATTAACAATTCAGTAAGATATGAAGGTACTCTGCATGCATCTGTTATATTATATTAATTTTATTTTCTTTTAGACAAAAATTTCTTTTTTGTTATAGGTTCTTTAAGAATGTCACTCATTTTTTTTCTATTTTTCATTTAAAGCAATATTTTTGTATTTTTGTATTTTTGTCTTTTCTAAAACTATATATAACATTAAATCTAACTTTTATTTTAAAAACGAAAAACTATAGCAATACTGTCCCCTTTTTTTAATTATACTAACTTTAATTGTTTCGAACCCATGTAAAGTATTTTTTTGGGCATACATAAAAACTTGTGTTGATAATGTTATATATGTTTTTGGTCCTGAAAGTGTTTTTTTACCTTCTATGATCAACTATGACCTAATTCATAACGACATGAGCAAAAGTTTGAAGGTAACTTCGATTAAAAAAAACTTTGAAAATAATATTTTAACAAATTTCTTTTCATCTTCGAACGAAAATTTACAAGGATAGATCCACCAAACCAACAAAATTCCTTCACTTCTCCCTCAGTTGACGAGGTAAGAGAAAAACTGGTAGTGTGTACCAGATTCAGGCACACCAAATAACAGTTTCATCATTCCAGCCAATTATCTCGTTCAAGATTGATGCTCAGTTCCATAAATAGGATTGGTGCTCCCGTGAAAATTGAAACAATAATACTATATGTATTCAATAATGTAAATATATTTACACAGTGAAAACTATTTCTAGAACAGGATACTTACCAATCTAGACGAGTTTCTTAAAACACGCAGGCTCTTTTATAATTTAAATTTCACTAATGTTTAAACACTTTATAAATGAATCCTGATATATTGACACCTCTGACAGTAACACACATTTGACGCTGCAGACGTGGCAATGACGTAGTAGAGTAAGATTACGCATGAATGAGCAGCACGGGCTTAAAAATAGGGTTACATCGGTTCTTAGTAACAACTGATGTAATATATTTTTTTAATTCAGAATGACCCATATTACATCGGTTAAACCATCTAATCGATGTAATATATGATCCATATTAAAAAAAAATGATTTTTTTTTTCCATGAAGAGTGGATGACCATAAACGTCACATAAGTAACCACTTACAAACACACGGGTAACCAGTTTTACGTTGTGGAGAAACCTGTGGTTGGGTAACCAATTCTGATAGGGTTATTATACCGATTAAGTCATCTAACCAATGTAATATATGGTTCTTATTAAAAAGAATTGAATTTTTTTCATGAAGAGTGAGTGACCATAAACGTCACATAATTAACCACTTACAGACACACGAGTAATCAGTTTTGTGTGTGGTAAGCCAATATATTACACCGATTGGTTGGCTTAAGCAGTGTAATATGAGTCATATATTATAATATAGAGTCACTGTCACATCCTCACCAAATGTCACGTTTGTGGTGTTAATTAATGCCACGCAAGCGGTGTTAAGTCTATGTTAGCGGCAGAGGGTGTTAATAAAACATATTTCTTTATAAACTCTAGTCTTGAGTAAGGTGCAACGTGTTCCTCTTTATAGAACTCATAATTTTGAAATACTTCCATTTGTATCATTTTACGGTTTCCCATTTCACTTTTTTTTTATCAACAATAAAGATTATATACATATGAATCATTTCAGGAGTGATTCAACCCTTATACAAATAATTAGGACCAACCTGACCACCTAACACCTTCCAAACATCTATTTAAAAATACTAATCCTGATACAAACGAACACCATCACAAAACTAAAGCGAGTAAAGACATACTAGAGGATCGAGTCACCAATCAGAGAAAGAAATGCAAGCTGAGGGTGTCTTAGACGTGATCCAAGACCAAACTTTCAATTGAGTCAGAGAAAAGATCTCAGAAGAATCCAGAAATCCTCCTTTAAAAATAATCTTATTCTTATGACGTCAAATCTCGCTAACCACCGCTATCCAAATATTCTTCATCCCTAAGTTTATCAACTCCGAAGCATTGCACAACCTGGATTGCAAAAAATGGGAGTAAGCATGAAAGGGGGCAACCGACGTAATGCCTAACCACATATAACAGAGATTTCACACCAACCGAGTTATTCTACAATGAAAAAAAATGATGATATTCCTCCTCTTTTACCCCACAAAAGCAACACAAAACACTTCCAACCGAAATCCCATATCTAAGTAAATTAGTCTTAGTGACAACCCTATTTTCCAACATCCTCCAAGCCGTAACCTGAAAGGAAGGCAAAACCTTAATCCCCCAAAACACTCTAAACAATCCCGACCAATCCCCTCATGACCACCTCTTAGAATATCATAAGCTGAATTAACAAAGAATTCTTGAATTATATCCTCCTTCCAAATCCACCTATCAACTTTCTTTGAGATAGGACACGAGTTATGCACTATCTCAAGAAGGTTTTTTTTTTTTTTTCAGCATCTCAAGAAGCTTCTTAACTTGGACCTAAAACCCAGTTGTGCAATATCATTTCAATAAATCTAAAATCAGTTTCATTTAATACATGTTATTATTATATTCCTTTTGGAGATTGATCCAGATCAAGAGAAGGGTGCGAAATGGAGATGAAAAATAGGAAAGTTCTCAACTGCTCTAGAAAGAAAATTCAGTAAAAGGCTTAAAAAACAACAAGAATAAGATAAAGTTTGAAAGTTATAGAAAGAAGGTTGAATCGGAAGCGTCATGGTATATGCGATAAGTATAACTAATCATGCACTAAGTGCATGCTTGGATCATAAAAGAAGATCCAGCTATAGGGTGTGTAAAACAGTGAAAAGAAACAATTACTCAGTTTACCCGAGAGAGAGTAGAGTTATATAAGGACCAAAGGATGAATATAAACCTTGTTTTGGTTTAGGTATCAATATAAGAACAACGAATTAAAACTTGTAGCATAAATTTCTTGAAGGCAAGGAGGCTTCATCAATTCCTCCTACCAATAAATTACAAATGAAATCAACACATGGCAAAACATCAGACAAAAAACACAACAAATACAAATTGATAAAAGAACAACAAAAAAATCATGATTTCCACTTCGCAGCCATTTCAATGGACCTCGTAGAAGGTGCTTCAATAACCGTTGTTAGGGAGGGGTGTAGCAGGTTGGGCGGTGTAGAAGAAAGGTCCCACAGTGTACAAATTGACCATATTTTCAAGAGTGCGATAAGAAGAAAGGCGAGAACCACTGATCCCGTAGTTCACATCGGAAGGAACTTTGCATGTCTCTAATGGAGAACTTTCCAAGTATGCCTTGCATTCTGTAACCTTCAATTTGGATCCAAGTTCCCGAAGTGACACAGTAGAATAGAAATAACCTTTACTATCTGTCACATGGCTCAACACTGATATTGAACCTGTCTCGTACCCAAGTTCATCCTCACATCCACATGTAATTCTTGTCACGGCGCCTACACACATAGCAAATACAATTAATAACAAAAAGGCCATTGAAAATGTGATTATTACAACAATGAACAAAATACATTACCTTGAATTGGAGAATAGCTGGAGCCTGATTTACATAAAACAACTCCTTGGACACCAATGGTTGTGGGAAGCAGATGCTGTTCCTCTTTTCCTTTTGGTTTGGGCACTTCATAATAATGTGGTCTGCTGGGGTCGGGTTTCTCAACTTTGTAGTCTGTTTTGGGTTTAGGGCTCTCAACCTTTGGTGCTGGAACATATCCATTGTCATAGTTATCTGTTTTGGGTTTAGGGCTCTCAACCTTTGGTGCTGGAACATATCCATTGTCATAGTTATCTGTTTTGGGTTTAGGGCTCTCAACCTTTGGTGCTGGACCGTATCCATTGTCATAGTTATCTGTTTTGGGTTCGGACTCTTCATCATAATCTGGTTTTGTAGGGTGGGGTTTGTAATCTGTTTCGGCTTGGAGCTTCTCGACCTTTTGTGCTGAATCATATCCGTTGTCGTAAGAATCTGTTTTGGGTTTGGACTCTTCACCATAGTCTGGTTTTGTAAGGTGTGGTTTGTAATCTACTTTGGCTTCGACCTTCTCGACCTTTGGTGCTGGACCATATCCACTGTCGTAGTAATCTGTTTTGGGTTTGGTCTCTTTAACATAATCTGGTGTTGTAAGCTCTGGTTTGTAATCTGCTTTGCCATCGACCTTCTCGACCTTTGTTGCTGGACCATATCCATTGTTGTAGTAATCTGTTTTGGGTTTGGTCTCTTCAACATAATCTGGTGTTGTAAGGTGTGGTTTGTAATCTGCTTTGCCTTCAACCTTCTCGACCTTTGTTGCTGGACCATATCCATTGTTGTAGTAATCTGTTTTGGCTTCGGGCTTCTCAACCTTCTCAACCTTTGGTGCTGGATCATATCCATAATAGTCACTTGCGGAGGCAATGACAAACAATGCTAAAAGAAGCATAGAGGTGGCAAAGGTGGATCGAAGGAAAGCCATTGATAAATTTCTTTGGAATGGTTTTGTGAAAGGCTTTAGAGAAATGCTTCGGAGTAGATGAGATACTAATTCACAAAGTGCCTTGGGTATTTATAGATCCTGAAGAGTTTCTAATGAGCTCAAGCATAATGCGTTATTGAGTTGTAATAATATATGAATGATTGGATTCAGCAAGAAGTTGGTTGCACGTTAAGACTTAGAAACTGCAAAATTCATTGTCAATAATAGCATGACGTGTGTGCTTAGAACGTGGTTTTCACGTCTATAGATATGGTAAAAGTTATCAGATTTCATTTTGCAGTGTTTTCTTTTCATGACAAAGTTTAAATATCAAACCATATATCCCCAGCTGACCAATTTAATGGACAACACGTAGAATATTATATAATATATAGAGAGTATTCAATTTTTTTATCAAATTACAAGATAGCACGATTCCGATATGCATACCACACTGGATTTGCATAATTTCACAGGTAAGTATCTTTTTTAATAGCAAATTTAAATATTTCTTTAGAGGAATACCCCAAATTAAAAGGAGATCCTGATTAAAAAAACAAAAGTATAGAACTTTCTACAATCATTTTCTTCTTTTTCAACAATTTAAAATATAAACACAAAAGTTTGTCTATCCAAATTCTAAATAAATTTGAGTCAGTAAAAAAAACTCATAATAACTTAAGTTTTACTGCATGAAATTATTTCAAACCAATTTTTGTTAAAAACTAGAATATAAAATCTTATAAGCATATATAGACTTTGAAATCAAATGGTTATGAGTCATTGAAGATAGTATGTTTGTATTGAAAATATTAGATTTGTGACCTAATTTTAATAATTTAATTGTATAATCTCGAAATGAATTTTTAAATCTAATTGAAGATTACGAAACTATATTCAATTATATTTTCAATTATATATAATTTATAACTTTTGGATGTTTTATTTCTTGTTTGTATGAATTATCTTGTAGTGAATAATACGTGAATGTGACTTTTGCTTTATTACAATATACTAGTACAAGATTTTCAAATAACAACATTGATTAACGATGATTTTAGGCTTCTCGTCATAAAAGAAAACGTGGTAGTGATTTAGTAATTAAAAAAACTTTTTAACAATTGTTGGCATGGAACTATAGTCAAAACAACATAAAATGATGACTGTTAGTAGGAATATCGCCAGCAGAAACATAGAAAACAAAAATCACAACATTTACATGGAAAATCATAATTAAAAATCATAAAAATAATGACAATTAAGCGATTGACTATCATTAAAAGTATGATTTTTACGAACAACAACGGTTGGGGAGGGGAATCGTCATTGTTCCCCTCAATCTCCATAGTGTAGTCCTCTCTTTTCTATATCTCTTCTGCACAAAACACAAACTTTGCACTAGTCTTCATGTCCGCCTTGCTTGTTGCCCTCGCATCCACCTTACTCGTTGTTGTCCCTTGTGTCCGCTCTTTGTCTCACCCTCTTCTCATAGTGCCTCCATCATGTTGGAAATCATAACTTTAGAAATTTAGAAAACTAAATAGAGAAAGTGTGCACAAAATTGAATGATGTGGCTATTAATAGCCCTTACACAGAAGCAGAAAAAATAAATTCTACGCTTTACAGCCTACAGCGTAGTGGCTAGAATCTCTCCTAAAGAATATGTCTTTATTGTAACAAACTTATGTGAAACCGTAAACTAAAACAGAAAAGATAAAACTATAGTTAACATTCCCTCCCTTAAACTAAAACATATGTAATTAGTTTACTTCTGATGCATTAATCATTCCTAGCATACCACATAGTTTTTCAAATTGCTCCAGTTTAAGTGGCTTTGTCATCAAATCTGCAATTTGTTCTTGAGTATTGCAATACTTTAGTTTCACAAAACCATCATTCACCAAGTCTCTCAGGAAATAAAATCTCACATGAATATGCTTACTTTTTCCATGAAGAACTAGATTCCTAGCCAACTGAATGGCAAAGCTGCTATCACAATGAATTATAGTACCTTCATCTTCCTCCATTCCAATTTTCTGCATAATTCTCTTGAGTCATATACACTGACATGCACAGAGAACTGCTACAATATATTCAGCCTCAATGGTAGACAAAGTCACCCCTGGTTGTTTTTTTGAAGACCATGATATAGCTCTAAACCCTATCATGAACACATATCCAGAAGTACTCCTTCTATCATCAAGATCACTAGCATATCCACTATCTATAAATGCCAAGAGTTTTAGACTGCTTTCTTCCTTCTTATAGAGAATGCCTAGCTCAGTTGTTCCCTTCACATACCTCAGAATCCTTTGACTGCCAACTAGTGTGACATAGTTGGCCTAGACATGTACCTGCTAATGAGACTTACAACATACATTAAGTTGTGACGAGTCACAGATAGATACATTAGACTCCTAACTACTTGTTTGAATAAAGTTGTATCAAATTTAGTTCCTTCTTCATCTCTTGTCAACTTTGTACCAAGTACAATTGAATTTTTTACAGCATTGCTACTTGCCATTGCAAAACTTGCTAACACCTCTCGCGCATATCTTCTTTGACAAAGAAAAATCCCATTTGAATTTTCAAACACTTTTACTCCAAGAAAGTGCTTCGTTCTTCCCAGATCAGACGTATCAAATTCCATCATCATTGATTTTTTAAATTCATTGCACATGCTCATATCACTTTGAGTGAAAATTAAATCATCTACATAAAGGCTTACTATCAAAATATTACCTCCTTTTGACTTGGTGAATAAAGTATGCTCACTAGAACATTTCTCAAAGCCTTCACGTAAAAAATGAGCTTCAATTTTGTTGTACCA